>JAGFMF010011851.1:60764-73135 GCA_019455555.1 Galemys pyrenaicus | reverse complement strand
TCCTCCATTAATTATTAAGACCGTGCTGGAGTAACAACCACAGGCAAGGACAGACACTCGTGCTTCAAAGTGTCACATAATCACGAGGCTATGTCGAGGGGGTCGAGAGCACATCTGTGACACGCTCTAAGCGAATACAATGGAGATGACAGGTGAGGAAACAAACACACGGCAGGTTTCAGGCAAGGAGCTGGGGGAGGAAAGCCATTCCAYGTCAGGATCACAGTGTGAGCACCTCACATCTGTATCCTTCCAAGACTCGAGAGAGGGCAAGGAACAAATGACTGACAGATGAGTGGACCTGGGAATTCTGAAACATCTTGAATGCTCCGCATGAAGGTCTCAGTTCACTGTCTTAAAGTATCGACTGAGACATGGACATTCTAAAGAGATGTGTACTTTGATACTGGCTTTGCTTTTGGGAAAACAGAGTCATGTGCAGCTGTTTGAAAAACAGAAGGAGCGCAGTCAAAGAAATCCAAGAACTATATCAGGGGTGAGAGAGGTTACTTTTCAAATGTCTGTATGTTGGAATGACATGAGGGTCATGACCCAGTAAGTTTTACCTCATCAGGTCTCCCTACCAGCAACCACAATTTGGAATCATCAACATGCTAAAGAAAAATATACAGCACATCACCAGATAAGGGCCAATTGTCTCCACTTAGAGATTACACGTTAATATTAAGATAGGGTATTTGATATCTATATGTTCCCTAGACTTGAAAAGGATAGGACAAAAGAATCAAAGTTGAGCGTACCCTGAAATTCTGAAACATACTGATTTCAACATTGAAAAGTCTGGGTTCTCTGTGGAAAATTATTGATCAACAAGAAACTAAGGTTTAAATGTGTAGTTTGCTTTGGTTTTCTTACTTGTGTTTATTTAAAATATATTATTGTACACCAGATTGAAACCAGTGTTATCCATATATAATATAATGGAAGAATATGATCTATATCTTGTGTTAGAGCTTATTATGTTTATAAAATACATTCTGTTCCCATGATAATAGGGTAATTCCTGATATGTTGCACATCATCTGTGTCCACAGCAGAACAACTATTTAGCATCAATCACAGACAAAAACTGCCTTTCTAATTTATGTGCCATACATGATAGGATTATTAATATTAGTGTCATACATGATAGGATCTGAGAAATGCGACATCCATCAGCGGAGTGAATTGAAGACAGGATTTATATAAGATGTCTGTCTGAAGTATTAGTACAAAAGAGGATGTTATAAGCATATACAAGGAAGTAAAAGATATGAGGAAAGATCTTTAGATATTTCTATTTTTCAAAGGTAATTGGCATTTAGCAGAAATAGGAGAAAAGTCTGAGGTCAAGAACGACAAATGTGAGTGGGATAGCGGGTAAGTTGAATTGTCCCCCTGAAAGTACCAGATCCTAGACTCAAATGAAGAAATTATGTTGGATTAGAGTGATTTCCATTGAGGCATACATACTCTTGGGTTGAAAAAGGTATTTGTCTTTATCATAAAATGAAAACTCTGTGGTAGTTTTTAGAGAAAGAAATTTTGGTGCAGATATGAGTGGGAACATTACTGGTGAAAGTTCATGAGTGAATATAAGAACAACTGGGGATAGACAGGTCTGTAGGCCTTAAATGCTCTTGGTGTGCCATGTTGTGTCAAAATTCTTCTTGTTTGACTAGTTTGCCAATACATAATCATGATTATTTAGTATTTCTGTAACAGCTTTCTTTTCTAATCACATCCATGTGTCACACAATTGACAGCAAATTGAAGAAAAATTCAACAATTCATATGACCATTAAAGCAATCGTCTCCTGATTGTTTCCATATTGAATTTAATATTTATTTAACTTATTAATAGATGTTGAATGAATATTAAAATATTTATTGCAATGCCTCTACTGCACATAGTCACTAAATAACAGAGTTATCAATCGCAGCTAATCTTCCTTGATCTTTAGTTAAGAGTTGATTTTTACCTTGTGACATTCTGATGTGGTTCACGTCTCTTGTCATTAACTCTCACTGGCATCACAACAGGTTTTGTACTGGTTAGACCCGCAGATTCTGATGCACTCCATCCTTCTACCTGGCTTTTCTTTGGTTTGCCAGAAACCCTAATTTAATAGAAGAAACCATGTAAATCTCATCCTTTCTAAGAAATCTACAAAGAGTGTGTAATAAAACAACTGCTACAAAATTCCAACACTAATAAATCTTCAGTCATTGACATATTCTTAAAACCATGATATATTCTTTTTTTTTTATTAATTATATTTGACATCATTTGTAGTCCCCAGGGAGTACCCACCACCATTTCACCCATGTACCATCACCTCAGTCCCTTGTGCACCCTCTGGCGTCTTTCTCATCTTTGCCCTCCCCCCATCCTCTCCCCCCGCCATGGTCCCTTTGGTTTATTCTGGCTTTTTGGTCTTGTTGAGTAAAACCATAATATATTCTTAAAACCAACAGTAAGCAAGGGTAGCACTCATGCTTCAAAGTCATGAGTACCATGACTCATGTGATAGTTAAAAGCACATGTATGACATGCTGTAAGCAGCATCAGATAAATTTTACAGAGTAAGCAAAACAAAAAACAAACAACAAAAAAACATACAGTAGGTCACCAGGAAAGGAGTTGGAGGAGAAATCACTCCACAGAGATTACAATGTGAACACTACAATACACGTGTTTGTATTTCCTAAACTTGAAGGGTAAAGAACAAAATATTGAGAGATGTGTGTACCCCCAAATTTGAAACATACCGAATGCTATTCACAATAGTCTCACTTCTCTGTCGATAATGAATGAAGTTTACACATGGAACTATAAATTAGATGTATACTATGCTTTCTTTTTTCCCCATGTAATAATGTGCATCTAAATTAATATAGTACTGGGCACATTTAATATAATGGAGAAAGTGGAGAAATACCTATGGTGAGAGTAGTTTAATTTAAAAATATACATAATGGGAATCAAGGAAGGGTCATGTCCAAATGTTTGGATATGTATCTCATCAGTTTCCTCACTAAGAACAAGAATTTGCAAGCCCACAGACAAAAAAAATTGCTTCCTGAGATATATGGTCTAGTAGCATACACCCAGGGAGCTTAGAGGAGCCACGGCTGCAGGTTCTGTGAATACATTCCAGGAATTAAGTTAAGAGATCTGCAGCATAAAATAAGTTTTCTAATCATGAGTGTATCCTTAGAAGTAAAAGTTGTGAGACAGAAGATCCTGGGATACTTCAATTTGTCTGTAGTAAATGGGGTTGAAGAGAAACAGGCAAAACAAATGAGATGGAAGAACACGATATGTGAGTGGGACACCTGGTAAGTATGTTCTCCTCAAAACACCAGAGCCTAGAGTCAAATGAGGAAATTATGTCAGAAGAGAGAGTGTTTCATTGAGGCAAATAAAGCCCATCAATCTAAAATAGTATCTGTCTATTTCACTCAACACTGAGTGAAAAATCAGTGGTAAACTTCAGAAAGAGATTTTGGAAGGGCCTCCCTGGTGGAGAATTATTTGCTTCAATACACGTCCTCCCAAAGTCACTCACAAAAAAACTAACTGCCAAATATGAAAGAAAAAACAAGGACATAGGACTATAGAATTCAGGTTACCAGAGGGAGAATGTGTGGGGATGTGAACACACGGGGAGGGAGGGCCCAGTATTCTAAGATGGAGCACTCTGAGTGCTTTGGTGGTGGCTGCTCTGAGGTAACGTATATCTGATGAAGCGTGAAACTACGCTCTAAGTCATCTACAGGCCTGGAAACCTGTTCCTTCTGTGAACAAACCAAAAACTGAATGGTCCACATCATCTATCTTTCTTTCTTTTTTCCCCACAGCAATGTTGACTTTTATTTATTTTATTTTTTAAGCTTCTATTTTTTTATTAATTAATTATTCTTACAATGTTTGCTTTTTCTTTTTTTGCAGCTTTTGATAATTTTTTATTTTTTATTATTTTTTAAGATTTATATATATTTGACATCATCTATCTTTCAATGGTATTTTTCCTAAGCAGAGAGATTTTTCTTGCCTTGACCTGTATACTACATAACTCTGTTTGATTTTCAGAAAAGCAATGACTGCTAATATTCCTTTCGATTTGAAAGGGAGAATTACTGATTTTACCTTGTGACATTGTCATCTGTTTGTAATTTCCTGTCTTCTGCATTCACTGAAAGTAAAGAACCAGGCTTCACATCGTCTAGATCCAGAGATTCTACTGAAGACCATGAACTATATCTATTTCTCTTTATTTCTGTGTTATGAAAATTACACCACCTATTTTTAAAAAATGAAATATTGAACATTAATATTTTATAATATCTATACTTACAAAGGTGAACAAAATTATTTGTAAAATGCCAACTCTTACCCATCTTCATTCATTGATTATTCATAAGACAGTGATAAAGTCATAACCATAAGCAAGGAAACTACTCCTTGCATCAAAGGCATGTATATAATTGTGCTTCAACCTGACGGTAGTAGCACAGTGTATAACAACATTTAAGCGAGCACAAAGAGATTAATGAGGAGGTAAGGAGAACACAGAAGGTCCCGTGAAGGTTGTGGGGGAAACAATCACGCAGAGACTACACTATGAGCACATCACACAGCACAGATATCTGTGTGCTTCCTAAACTTGTTATCTGTGGTATCTTAAAGTGAAAAATAGCTGGTAACCTTTAAAAAGCTATTTGGAGGAGGCTTGAGTGGGAAAATAACTGGTACAAGTTCAAGGTTGAACTGGATTCTTCAGTTTCTCTTAAATGGACAGTTCATGTGAAATAGACAGTTCATAAATATTAACTAAGTGCCACGATCATGGATATCCAATTTTCTTCTACTGTGACAGCAGCATCAATCATTAGTTTTCACTATTTCTGTGTTACTCCAATATTTTTTTCCTATCACCACATGTGGCATTCAGTGAGGGGAAAAAAATTGGCAGAAAATCTATAAAATAATATTAGCAAATGACTCCTGAAAATGTTTTCATTTATTGAATTAAATGTATCAGATTCTATGACAAGACATCTGTGAATACAAGTTAATGTATTTTGTTGCAATACAGCTCCTTCACTAATCACTAAACAAAAACTGGCACACCTAAGTAAACAAACCAAGCATACAGCACTGCCAACTTTACACTACTAAATGGGGAGAGCAGGAGTGGTGGGCTCACAACTGGGAAGGAGGCCGGAGGTTTAGGATAAAGCACTCTGCAGCTTTGGTAGTGGGTGCTATGAGATACCACACATCTGATGAAGTGTGAACTTACGCTCTGAACACACACAGGCTCGTCACACTGGTCCTTCTGTGAAGAAACCAAGGCTGAATAGCTAATCTTTTACCTTTCAGCAGTATTTGTGTGATAAGGTGAGATTTTTCACGCCTTGTCCTCTACACTGCATAATCCTGTTTTATTTTCAGAAAAACAATGACTGCTAATATTCCTTTGATTAGAAATGAAGAATTAAAGAGTTTACCTTCCAACACCATCTGTTTCAATTCTCCTGTCCTCCACACTCACAGATTGTTTATTATTACTTTTCACATTGGTTAGACATGGCGATCCTGATGAATTTTCACTTTCCTTTACTGCCTCGCTAGGCAAGATAGGAATCCTAAAGAAAAAAAATGAAATGTTAAGGAGAATATTTTTTAAGAATTGGTTAATAACTTGAAAATACAACTTTTGTATGTCAACTCTATCCATTTCATTCATTGATTAATTCTTAAGATAGTGAAAAATGCACAATCATAGGCAAGAAAACAGACTCCTTACATCAAAGCACACATACATCGTGATTCAATCTGAAGGTAATAGCACAACACATAACACCCTTTAGTGAGCACAAGTAGGCTTTACTGAGGAAGTAAGGAAAACACAGAAGCCCCTATCAAGGTTGGAGAAGAAAACCATGGCACAGAGATTACAGCATGAGCACGTCACACGGCAATGGTACCTATGTGCGTCCTGAACTGGAAAGGCAAAAACACTGAGAGATAGGTCAGTATAGAAATTGTTAAAGATCTTCAATTTATATTTAATAGTCTGAGTTCACTTCCTTTGTGTTATGAATCTTAAAACATGGAGCTAGTAATTTGAAGCTAGGTATACTTTCAGCTTTCCTAACAAGTAAACTCTGCAACTGATGGGAAAATGGTATGTGGCGCCATGGTACGATGGCAGAAATCAGGAAAACATATTGGGAGGATGATATAAGATTTACTTTAAAATAAGTTTCTGTTGGAATGACACTAGGGTGTCATAATTCTCAAAATAAAGTCACCTATCAAGAAAAACAATTTGGCATCAACCATGGGCAAAAAAAAAAAAAAAAAGCCTTTCTAAGAGCTGAGTCCCCAGTCCCATACACCCAGGGATCTCGGAAGAATCCCATCCTCAGTGCAGTGGGGACAGGCTCACAGACCACAGTCCCATCAAGGACAGACTGCAGGGCCAAGCCCTGGCTCCACACACTCTTGTTGCATGCAGGATCACATGGCAAGCCCTGCCTTCAGCAATCACCCCAGATGGGAAGTACTCATGAACTGCAGTCCTTAACATCCACTCTTTACCAAACTCTAGACTGGAGAAACATGTCGTTGGGTGAAAAACAGTGTCCTATCTGCATACTTTCACACAACTATAGCATACTACAGGCAGCATGCACATATTGGGAGTCCGTGATCTGTGGCAAGATTTGCTTAAACCCCAGACTAATTTACCACTATTACATTTTCCTCAATTAAAAAAAAATTCTACCTTAATTAAAACTACCATAAATACCACTAGAATGCCTAAAAGCAAAGAAGCATATAATTAGATTATAATCCTGAAACAGGCAAACATTCAATGAGTCAAAAGTGCATATTGCAAAGAGCCAAAACAAAACTAAACGGCATGTAATTGACAAAGGAGACTCAGCAAGGATCCACACAAAATTGTTTGGTGCGAGAATTAAGATAAAATGTGAAAATACATACAGATTAAACTCTATTAAGCCCCCAATTTTGGGAGGGAGTACTATGCCAGCACTCTGAAAGCACTGAAACATGGAAGAGAAAACACCAAATACTGGCCCTGTGAAAGAAGTAACAGATGATGAACCATTTTAAATATATACTTCCTATGAATGTGTCTAGTTTTTTCTTTTTTGATTGCTAAGTAGTATTCCATCGTGTATATGTACCACAGCTTCCCGATCCACTCATCTGTTTTTGGGCATTTAGGGAACTGGAAGGGATTATGCTCAGCGAAATAAATCAGAAGGCAAAAGAAAAATACCAGATGGCTCCTCCCCTAGGAGGAATATAAAGGAACCAAATAAGGCTCAAGGAAAGGAATAAGAACAACAACAATAATAATAACAAAAAAGACACAACAAAAACCAAAAATGAAAAGGACAAATTGGGGACACTTGGTGGGAGGGCGAAGGGGGAGGGTTGGGGGCAGATGGGAGCACAGGGGCTGAGGTGATGGTGCACTGGTGATATGGTGATGGGCAATACATGGGGATTACAATTGATGTCAAATACATATAAATAAAGGAAAAAAGAAAATAAATGTTCAAACATGAAGTTAGCAAGCTCAAGGTTAAGCAAAAATAAAATTACTTTTCATGTGTTCTCAATAAAATAAATGATCCATACTTAAAAAAATATTCTTCCTGTTACAGAAAATGTAAGGAAATTTGGAGGTTTGTGAGAGGGTGAGACAGTTAAAATATGACTCTGAATGGCCAAGGCATTTCCTACTGCGAAAGTGGCTTTTTAGGAATAAACTATAGGAAAGATGGTACCAAGCATAGACTTATAAGCTTTTTAGGACTGTTTTGGCTCTTTGAAATGTGCAGTTATAATCAATAAGTACCGAAGTATACATCCAGGATAAAGGAAGTAGCAAATGTTCAAGGTGGCTGGAAAGGGATGGAAGGTAGAAAATATGAGAGAGAGAGAGAGTGGGATTCAACTAGAAGGTTTGAGGACAGAGGAACAACATAACCCAGCTCATGCATTAATAGGCCCACTGATTTTAAAATATGGAAAGAGTAAAAAGCAAGGGAGATAAGAGAGACCAATTAACAGTCTGTGATATCACTCAAGACAGCAGCTGATCCGGATTCAAGTTGGAAGATGCTTTGTCTTTACTGTTATTATTATTATTCTTATTCCTTTCCTTGATCCTTGAGGACACTTGGTGGGGAGGGGGAGGGTTGAGGGCAGACAGGAGCACAGGGGACTGAGGTGATGGTGCACTGGTGATATGGTGATGGGCAATACATGGGAATTATATAAATATATATAAAGGAAAAATTTTTAAAAATAAAAATAAAAATAATTTTAAAAAAGAGGAGTCATCAAAAAAAATCAATTTGGAAGATGTCATTGATTTCGGGATACGTTTGGAAGTTAGAATGAGAACACTTACTGAAACAGTTTTCAGGTGCAACGAAAAGAGAAAGACATGAATTGCAGGTGACACCCATTCTTTTGACAGAGCACTGGCAAAAGCTGCCACTATCTAAACGAGCAAAGACTATCAAATAGTAAAGACATGAGGAAAATGTGTAAATAAGAAAGTCACTAGTTCAACTGTGGACATGGTACACTTTCAATAACCCCCAACAGCCATGCAAACAATACATGTTAGTTGGATTAGGAATTGAGGAAATCAATGTGCAGTGAAAGTATAAATGGGGAGATAATCAGCACCTGCAAGGAAGTAAAATACAGTGACAGAAGAGCAATGAAGAATCTTGGGATAATTCAATGTATAAAATGAATGGGGGAAATGATGAGAACTGTGTAAAACCAACTGAAGGGGAAAATATGAAAATACCAGTTCAAGAGTCAAATGAAGAAATGATGTTGGAGGAGCGAGTGTTTCATAGAATCATTAAGCCCATCAGTCTAAAATGGTATCTGTGGGTATCTTAAAGTGAAATATAGGTGGTAACCTTTAAAAAGCTGTTTGGAGGAGGAGTTCATGGGAAAATAACTGGTTCAAGTTCAAGAGTGAACTGAAGAGAAACTGGCGGGTGGACAGTTCATAGGTCTCATTATCTGAGTGGCATGAGCATGGAGGAAACCATTTTTTCTCCTTTGAGTGTCATTTCAGTACCAATCAGATGATCAGTATTCTTGTATTACTCTATTTGCCTGAACACCACCATGGGACAATGATAACCAAAGAAGGCCACACAATTAAAAAAATAAAAAACAGTCACATTTGCAAAAGACTTGTGAAAATGTTTCCATTTATTGAATTTAAGGTATTTTTTGAATCTTTGAATAAAAATATATAAATACAGATTAAAATGTATTTTGATTCAATACAGCTCCTCCAGTAAGTCACTAAATGAAAACAAACCAAATCAAACAAACCGAGCATATAGGCTGCAGAATTTATGCTACTAGATGGGGACAGTAGGCGAGGCAGGCACAGAATAGGGAAGGGTGAAGCACTCTGGAGCTTTGGTGGTGGCTGTGTGAGGTAACATACATCTGATGAAGTGTGAACCTCTGCTCAGAACATACACAGGCTTGTCACACTGGTCGTTCTGTGAGGAAACCAAAGCTGAATGACCACAACCTTCACCTTTCTGCAGTATTTGTGTGATAAGGCTGAGATTTTTCATGCCTTGTCCTATACACTACATAATCCTGTTTGATTTTCAGAAAAACAGTGACTGCTAATATTTCTTTCATCTGAAAGGAATAATTACATATCATACCTTGTGATACCGTTTTTTATTGGTTTTTACGGATTTTATTTTATTTATTTTTTTGTATTGTGTGCCCTTTTTTTGGTTATCATTGTCCCATGGTGGTGTTTAGGAATATAGAGTAATACAAGAATACTGGTCAAACTGATCAGTCATCAGTTTTATAACTCTTATTCTCCACACTCACTAATTGTGTAGTAGTAGTTTTTACACTGACTGGGAACTTAAACCCTTTCATTGGATCTTTGCAAGGCAGGACAAATAGGCTATTTTTAAATAAAAAAAGGAAATATTAACAGCTAATATCTTATAATAAATTGATAATAAACGTGAACACCTGTGTAAAATGCCAACTCTATCCATCTTTGTTGATGAATTCTTAAGACCATGATAAAGTCATAACTAAAGGCAAGGAAACAAATTCCTTGCATCAAAGGCACGTATATATTGTCATTGAATCTGAAAGTAATAGTAGAATGCATGACATCCTTTAAGTGAGTGCATATTGGCTTTTACTGAGGATATAAGGAAAACACAAAGGCCCCAGTCAAAGTTGGGGTTGAAAAGCACCCCTCAGAGATTACAGCATGAGCACATCACAAGACACAGGTATCTATGTGTGTCCTAAACTTGAAAGCCAAAAAGAAAATACTGAGAGATGGGTCAATTCAAAATTGCTAAACACATTCAACTTATATTTAATAGTCTGAGTTCACTCCTTTGTGTTATGACTTTTAAGATACGGTGCTAGTAATTTGATGTATGGCATGCTTCAGATTTGTTTTTAAAAGTAAACTGTGTAGGAATGTAGAGTAATACAAGAATACTGATCAAACTGATCAGTCATCAGTTTTATAACTCTTGTTCTCCACACTCACTAATTGTGTAGTAGTAGTTTTTACACTGACTGGGAACTTAAACCCTTTCATTGGATCTTTGCAACTTTAGGCAAGTTGCAAAAATAAAATAGTATGTAAAAATAGTATGTGGCACTGTGATATATTGGAAGATATCCGGGAAATAGCATGCTGGAGGGTGACATAAGATTTACTTTAGAAAAGCATATGTTGTAATGACACCAGGGTCATGACCAAATAAGTTGCACCAAATATGATCAGCCTATATAGAAATACAATGTGGCGTCACCAACAGACCAAATTAAAAAAAAAAAAAAAAAAAGCCTTTCTGAGTGCATAATGCTGCAGCCCCATATGCCCAGGGATCTCAGAGGAGCAGCAGCCTCGGTGCAGTGTGTCCAGGCTCACAGACACAGGCCCAGCAGTGGACCTGCAGGGCCACAGACCTGACTCCACACACTCGCAGCTGCACCCAGGAACACATGCAAAACCCTGTCATCAGCAACAGCACTCAGCGAACTGCAATCCTTAATGTCCACTCTACCCCAGACTCTAGACTGCAGAAACACGTGGTTGGGCTGGAAAACAGCGTGTCCTTGAGCATACTTTCACCCATCATGGCACATTATAGACCGCATCTTTTATGTGCACATGTTGAGGGTCATTATTCTGTGGTAAGAGTTCCTTAAACTCCTATAATATTTACCACTATTACATTTTCCTCAAATAAAATTAAAAAAGACAAACCTTTTTTTACTCATCTGTTCCACATTACTTAACACTATCATAAATACCAGTAGAATGCTTAAAAGCAAAGAAGCATACAATTAGATTTTGATCCTGAAATAGGCAAACATTCAATGAGCCAAAAGTGCTTATTGCAACGAGCCAAAGCTATCCTAAAAGGCATAGAACTGACAAAGGAAACTCAGCAAGAACCCACACACACTGTTTGGTCCACATGAGAATTAGGATAATATATAAAACTTTGTTTCACACACAGCATAAACTCCATTCGCCCACTAACTTTGGGGGTTAGTACTGTATGTCATCCCTCTGAAAGCACTAAAGGTAGAGAAAATACCAAAACGTTACCCCTGAGAATGCAGTAACAGACGATGAAACAATGGAAAATTTACTTTCTGTTACAGAACGCTAAAGCAGAGAAAGGAAATTTGGAGGTTTGTAAGAGAATGTGGCAAATTGTGACTCCGAATGGCCCAGGCAGATCTTACTGAGAAGGTGGCTTTTGAGAAATGAGCTATAGAATGAAGGCAGCAAGAGTGAGGATTATAAGCCTTTTAGGATTGTTTTGGCTCTTTGCAATATGCAGATGGTTTTTCAGAAGAAAGAGCATTCCAGTTAAGATCAACAGCAAGTACCAAGGTATGCCTCCCTGATGAAGGAACAGTCAGATGTTCAAAGTGGCTGGAAAGGAATGGACGGTAGAGAATATACAAGTGCAAGTGACAGAGAGAGAGAGACAGAAACCACAATGGAAACTCAGAAACTGCTCTGAGGTGAACAGTGGGTAGGGCCTGGCTGGTATTCAGAGAACACTGGCATGTACTCTGAGTGAAGTGGAATTCAACTAGAAGGTCTGAGAACAGAGGAACAACATATTCTTACTTATGCCTTAATAGGCTGCTGATTTTTATTTTTTTATTAAAATATTTTAAAATTTACATATACTTGTCATTAATTGTAATCCCCATGTATTCCCCATCACCATCTCACCAGTGCACCATCACC
>JAGFMF010011851.1:47632-60619 GCA_019455555.1 Galemys pyrenaicus | reverse complement strand
TCTGTTTTTGGGCATTTAGGTTGTTTCCAGGTCTTCCCTATTGTAAAGAGTGCTGCTATAAACATAGGGGTGCAGGTATTCTTTTGAATCAGTGTATTGTGTTTGAGGCTGCTGATTTTAAAATGACTGGAAGAGTAAATAGGGAGATAGAGAGACCAATTAACAGTCTCTGATATTACTCAAGACAGCAGCTGATCCAGATTCAGCTTGGAAGAGGTCACTAGTTTCAGGATAGCTTTGGGAGTTAGACATGAGAACACCTACTGAAACATTAGTTTTCAGGTGCAACAGAGAAAGACAGAAATCATGGTGACACCCAACCTTCTGACAGAGCACTGGCAAGAGCTGCTATATCCTAAAAGACCAAAGACTATCAATTAGTAAGGACACAAGGAAAATGTATTAAAAAAGAATGTCAAAAGTTCAGTTGTGGACATGGCACACTTTCAGTAATCCCCAACAGCCATGCAAACAATACATGCCACGTGGGCAGTTTGTTAACTGGATCAGGTATTGAGAGAAATGATCTGCAACGAAAGTATAAATGTGGAGATAATCAACACATGCAAGGAAGTAAAAGTCCAGTGACCGAAGAGCTATGAGGTATCTTGCGTAAATCATGTACAAAACGAATGGGGGAGTGAAAAGAATTAGGAAAAAAAAAGACAGCTGAAGGGGAAGGAAAAGAAATGCATGGGGGACACCCAGTAAGCAAGCTCTCCACGTGAAAATTCCAGTCTGAGATTTAAATGAAGAAATGATGTTGGAGGAGAATGTTTTACACGGACCCATGAGCCCATCAGTCTAAAATGGTATCTGTGGATATCTTAAAGTAAAAAATAGGTGGTAACTTTCAAAAGGTATTTGGAGGCAGTGTGAGTGGGAAAATAAGTGGTGCAAGTTTAAGAGTGAATACAAGAGAAATTGGAAGATGGACCATTCGTAGGTCTTATTAACTAAGTGATATGTGCATCAGGATACTATTTTTTTTTTCCTCTTTGGCTGTAGTTTGCAAAACCCAATCACAATTGATCAGTATTCTGGTATTACTTTACTTTTGTAATCTCCACCATGTGACACTCAATGATTAAAAAAAAAGACCACACAATACAGAAAATAATCATAAACTCATATTGGCAAAAGACTTCTGAAAATGTTTCCATATTGAAATTGATTCATTTTTGGAATCTTGAACTCTAGGAATACATATTTTCTCTTCTGTTTTATCAAAGTGCTTAAGAAGGCCTTACTCCTCACATTTGTCAATCCTTGTTATTATTGTTTTAATAAATCCTTATCATTATCATGTGAAAACATGGCATCTCATTATTAATTGGCATTTTATGACTACCAGGCAAAGTTGGATATCTCCAGTAAAAATATGTAAGTTGTTAACGATGATAAACTCAAATGAAAATCTGTCTTATGGAAAAGTAGCAAGTACCGACAACGGAACTATTATTACCTATAAGAATCTTTGCTCTTAGAAAATTGCTGATCATCAGTTTTTCCACTCTTTGCAGCATGAGACACATTTTCTGATAATTTCACGTCACTACTTTCGTGCTTCTTTTCTTCTTTAAACTTCAGTCAAAATTAGGGGGAAAAGTTACTCTTTAAGACTTTTCTTTTCACTACTTTTGTAATTTTACTGTTTGTTATGATTTTAATGAGTACAAATATTTCCCCTCCCAATATTTTTCCTTCAAAACTTTCACAAGGTCTGCAGCCCTTGCTGGACTGAAAAAGGAGGAGGAGGATATCCTCCTTATATTCCTTGCAGCAGGAACCCACTTAGGTGCCACGAACCCCGACTTCCAAATGGAACAGTACATCTACAAAAGGAAATGTGATGGCGCTTACATCGTAAATTGGAAGATAACCTGCAAGAGGCTTCCATAGGTGGCTCGAGCAGTACCGCCACTGAAACTGGCTGAGATCAGTGTGTACCTTTCAGGAACACTAGTCAGCAAGTTGTGCTGATATTTGTTGCTGTCACTGGAACCACTCATGTGATTGCCCATTCAGTTATGGAAGCTTCAATGACAGGATCTAGGTAGCCTTCTGGAGCCAGGACTTCCATGGTTGCTGATCCCAGCACTGACTGCCAATCTCCTCTCACAGAGACACCTTAACTTCAAACCTGCCTATCATTGTTCAGATAATACAGACTCTCCCCAGTGCTATGTGAATTCTGTCGTCATATGCAGCAGGGAGTCTGATGTGGTGGGTGCTGGCTGTGAAGTTGCAACTCTTCTTTAACCGTTCGCAATACTGCATTATTGCCATGGATAGAGTGCTGATTTGTCACAAAAGGTGGAATCAAACAATTTCTTAGGAAAGGAAACTCAACGGGGAAATTTACTGTTAATTAATTCGTTTATAAAAATTTTTCTGATAGGGTAAACAGTTGAAAAAAATAGCAAAGGAGTACCAAAAACTTGTCTTCAAGGTCTTTAACCAAAAACTTGAGCTAGCTATGTTAACTCAAAAAAAAAAACTATTTAAGTTTTCATAAGGAAAGAAGAACATTCATTATCTAAAACATGCTAAGCACTCATGTATATTTTCAACACACAAAAGAAGTGATTATTATGATGCTTACCTTGTTATTCTGACATGTTTCTGCTTCCTTGTTATTCTGACATGTTTAAATAAAATGAACAGCTCTGACTCACTGTTTTCTCTCTCCAGAACATCCTTCTTTCGGACCTTCGCGTGACTGGCTCCTTCTCACATCCTTCACCTGGCAGCTTTTGTCACACTCAGAGAGATCATTCTTGACCACTAAAATACCACTGCTACTCCCATTCCACTCTATATATTCTATATATATTCAATATATTCAATATAGAATATCCAATATATTCTAACCTAAAATTCTCATTTTTCTTTATATGAAGGACTTAGAATGACTTACAATGAATTGGCTACTCAATTTTCTGCTCCTGCCATTTCTACCCCTCAGCTTGTACATTCAGTATCTAAGTGCCAGATACATGGTTGGTATTCAGTGATAGAAACTTTTACCATCAAAACATTTAAGATAGTATCAAGACGGTCAGAGGATATCACTGATAATAGCCCACTTGACATACCCCCAATAAGAAATCCAAATGCCAATTTTAACTTTCCCTTTCTTTTCCTTATATCACTATTTTATTTTTTTGCCCTTCATAATTTTCATTTTATTGTCCTTCACAGTTTCAAAAAGTTCTTTAATATTTAGAAAGCACTAAATATCACTGTAATGACATTGTCTTATATTTCTAGGATACGCTTTATAGGTTACCAATTATTTCTATATTTGTCACTACATCTGTTCATTACACATACCTGAGGCAGGTACGAATATCATTTTTATACACAAGGTCACTGACACATAGAGAGGTTCAATAATTTTGTTCAAGATTCCGTGAGTAGCAAGTGACAAAGCCAAGATGCCAGCATGTCTTCTGACTTCAACTATGGTGTCTGTAACATTGTGCAAGAGCCACGCTCATTAGTAGTTTTACTACATTCATGTATATGACGGAACAATGACTTTGACCTCAGGCAGACCTGAAATAATTCCTTAGTTTTTAGATAAACTTAACTTCGCAGCACAAAATGATTTTTCAGGACTTCTAAGTCTTACTTTTTGGCACTATACCAACCCCGTTTCATTAAGTGAATTTTGCCAAGTAGGAGACTTGCATGACATAGTAGTAACTAGCACATAATTACTTTATTAAGTGAAGCTTGAAAACTAAGGAACTAATTTTATGGCAAATGCAGAAATGGGAAAGTAAACTCAAAGAATGTTCTTTATGTCCTGATAACATTCAAATGCTTGTATTTTAAAATGATAAAAACAGAGAACAGTACCTCAGGATCCTGTGATCGTGTGCCAGCTTCTCCCAATCCTGGCAGCGCATATAAAATGTAGATACATTAATCAGAATGTTACAGAATGAGTTTTAAAAACATGTCTATCTTCATTGATAAATATTTCAATAAACTTTAAGTCATAGAAGAAAAGAATTCCAGAGGGTATAAACATATTCAGCAAGTAAAAGTTGGGAATACTGAGATACATATGAACAAAGAAAGCTAAAGAAAAAGATTTAACAGAAATGGATGTTAAATAAGATTAAAAGAATGGTAATTTGAGATCTATAGTTCATATTTGTTATTACCCTTTAAACATACAAAACAATCACAGATATGCATTATGTTGCCACTTGTATTATTTTTGTATGCAACAACATAAGTCAAATTGTAATTATTTATTTGCTCTCCTGGAACACTTTCAATAGTATCACTACCATTTCCTTTTTCTCCAATTGCTGGTTTTGTTGCTCCTTCCTATAAAAATTGGGAGTTTCATGGGGAACTCACACATGGTACAAATATGAAGGATAATGTAATAAATATATATATTTAAAGGTATGAATAAAAAACTTTAAAAGAGAAATTTTAAATATACATGCAGTTTGCATATCTTTTTCATTGCTCTTTCATTATCAAAATTTCTGTTTTGTTCACTGTAGTAGCACCACCAAGAGTAATTCACGATCTGAAGTCTTACCTGTAGCATTCTTTCCCTTCTTTTCATCCTTTGCCTTCTCTTCATCCTTTTCCTTCTTTTCATCCATTCGCTTGTCTTTATTCTTTCCCTTCTTTCCATCCTTTCCCTTCTCTTCATCCTTTTCCTTCTTTTCATCCTTCGCCTTCTCTTCATCCTTTTCCTTCTTTTCATCCATTCGCTTGTCTTTATTCTTTCCCTTCTTTCCATCCTTTCCCTTCTCTTCATCCTTTTCCTTCTTTTCATCCTTCGCCTTCTCTTCATGTTCACGTGCAAGAATTTCATTTTTATATTTAGTTATTACCTGGTAACTTCTGTATGTAAAGAAAGAAATAAGTAATATTGCTAATTTTAATACTTATGTGGAAAACATTTTTATTCTTAGAACATTTCAAAACTTCAATTATCTCATATACATCAAATTTGTAGAGTTACATTTTTTTAATCAAACAGGTAATTTAACAGTGAAAAGGGGCTGTAGAGTGCCACAGATTAGATTTAGCTTAAAATAATTCAAAGTATTTACATGTCAAGTTTCAAATAGTCATATATTCCTGGACAAATCACTTCCCTTTGGCTCCCTTTTCGTCTGTAAAACAGGGTTCCAACTGACTGCCCCATTCACAAAGTTATTAGGAAATTTAATATACCTACCCACACCCCAAAAACAAAAAAACCAAAAAAACGCTCAGAAAAATACTGAAACAATGAAATAATTTTCTCTTGAACTTTACTGGTAGAACTACATTGGGATACCAAATATAATTCAATGTGTGCTTTTTCTAGGTTCTAACAACCATATGGTATATTTTGGCTAGTAGCGGTTCTTCTCTTGGGGTATATAATTCAAAGGCATCTCAGCTAATATAGAATTTGTAACTATATAAATAGATTACCTGATTAGATAACATAATTGTCCCCTGTAATTGTAACCAATCCATGAAGAACAGAAAACTAAGATGTCAAGCCTGGTTTTGGCTACTTCTATTCCTTCTCTACCTAGTCAAACTCATAATTAGTAGATCATCCCTAGAATGATGTGTAATCCCCAGGTTCATATCCAACTGACCTGAGAGACATAACCTGCTTTTATAATACATGGATACAGATGAGTCACAGATGGGTTTAAGCTTTGCTAATAACCAAATAACTATTGAATCACCTTCTTGTAAAGCAGAACCCAAAAATATTTTGAGACCTGACATAGATACAAGTCACTTGGGGGTGTTTCACTATTACAAAAAACAGATCATTTGAGGGGTCAACCTTAATGAACCTCAGACTAGTTAGTACCAACTACCCTGGGAAGGACGTCACTTTCCACAACCTTAAAAAAGGTGTCTCACGGGATATAAAGCAGCTTTAGGGTACAGATCTGGTACCAAAAGAGAAATGAAGTCTTATCTCTTCCTGCACCACTATTTCAACTTCTCTGAAAGCTGAGATTGGTCCCAAATAATATCTGCTAGCAAAAAAAAAAGACAGACAAGATCCTCAAAGGGTAATTCCTGCTAAAGGAGCAGGCTAAGATATGGATTCTACAGTCTTTGAATGGGGGATAATGTCACGTGTGGCTGAAGCTTGGAGGTGTGGCTGCAAGTACAAAGTGTCTGAGCATATGAGTATATGTATATGAGTCAAAGAAAGTTGTGACACTGAAGTCCTAGTGGAGATGACCATGAAGACTGAGGAATCTGGATGAGCAGGGGCATCCTGGGAGCAATATCAATAGTGACCAAGTGATTTCAGTCGCAACACTGCAACAGTAGAGTCAATGGAGACAAAATAATGATTGGGAACAGAATAATGATTAGATCTTTCACCCTTTGCCCTACATACAACTTGTGAAAAAGGACTGTCTCCCATGGATTGATAGAACTCATTGCTTAGGTTCTTAGAAAATTCAAGGGGGGAAGATAGGTGATAGCCTCCAGGGGAAGACAGGATTTTCTGCTAAAATAAACATTTCAAAATGCAAAGAACTAGTCAGAAAAATCAGACAGGTGACATTTTGTAGAGTTATGCTGGAATGAAGTGGATCTCTTTAGAATTCCTAAAGGTAAAGTTCTAAAAGTGCTGGGATAAGAAGTCCCATGCCCATGCTACTCCTAACTAGTCTAGCCATGGCTTGGTTTCTGGCTGATGATGTGGACTAGTTCAATGCATTCCACAAATGCCTACCCAAAATAAAATCTCACCTGTTAACTAAGAAGCAGCAGTTAAATTATTTTAAACCTCGGGTTAGTGATAGTCAACATTCCATAAACACTTACCTAAGCTTAGCATTACTAAGAGCATATTGTTCAGCAGTCCTTCCAAAGATATCTTCAGCAGTGTAATCAGCGCCATGCTGAAGGAGAAGCTTAAGGATATCTGTTGTAGGAAGACTTGAAGCAAACAAGAGGGCTGGTCTAAAATAAAATAGCAGAGATAACTTCACCCTTAGGAATGTAAGTTACTTAGATAGCTATTTGGATCTACTCTACCAAATTCTTCCTTTGCCTGTCTGTAGAGAATTGATCATTTACATGTGCAAGTGTCCATTGTTGTAACTTAACTTCAAGGCTAAAAGAAGGCTTCTTGTGCCATTGGGACATTTCATAGTAGAATTTGATAATTTAAGGTCTTTTGATAGACAAGAAATTATGCCATGATCATTTATCTGAAAGAGGTGAAGCTTGATGAAGAATTTTCCATTTCTTCCTTAGTCTGTTATAGTATCAGTTAAAGGTCAGGTAAATAAAACTTCTCTGCAAGCTTAAAACAATGATACTGATGATAATGGTAACAGTACTCAGGGTTGCAGTTAACGAGGCTGATAAGCACTGCTAAGCATGAAACTAAGTGCAGGATCAACAATCCTACACAAAATCACCCTCAAAAGATAAAGAGTTCACTTTTGCACACTGTAGGGGGTAGGGGTACTGACACCCAGCACAACTGAAAATCCATGCTTTGACTCCCCCAACCTTAATTAATTATAGACTGCTATTGACCAAAGTCCTACTGATAGCATACAGTTGATTAATACATATTTTGTAATTATCTATATTCTTACAACAAGGCAAGCTAGAGAAGATAAAATGTTATGAAGAAATTTATAAGATGCATTCACAATACTGTACTATATTGACTGACAGCGTAAGTTTACTCCCACCCCTTCTGCTCACTGAAGTAGAAACAGTAGGTAGCTATTAAATTATTAAAGTCAGACAGTGTACACTAGTCAGTTCTATGCAGTAATGATTTAGAACTGCATCTTTACATTGGTTCACAGTTTCTTTAAATTGACAACCATGCAAAGTCTGTGTGTGTAAGCTTGGAAAGTTTATATTTTATAATATATTTGTATAGCATTTATGGTAGTAAATGATAGAGTATTATCTACAGATAATTTATGCATTCATGACATATCTAACTTTTTCTTAATATTTTCAATATTTCAAGTCATAGTTTGAGTTTTCAATTTGTTATAAAATTCCAAAAAATTTCCCAACACACTTATTTTGAAAAATCCACAACCCATGAAGTTCAAATCTGTGCTGTTCAGAGGTCAACTGTGCTATTATCTTCCTTTTCATATCTGCAAACATATTTGCTGATGATAAGCAATGTTCCCAAGGTCACATACCTAGCAAGCGGGAAAGGTAGGAATTAAACCCAGGCCTATGGAATCTAAACCATATCTCTTCTTTGTCACCTACTTATGAGTTTTCTCATAAAGTCAATTCAATTAGTGTTGTCTACCCATATCAACTGAAAAAGCGTGAAAATAAACTAGAAGTGGCAAAGAAAAAACCTGATGATCCTATAGCACCTAGTAACAATAATGAGTATTCACATAGAGATGTAAGCTAATATAATCAGGAACCTTCAAAGAAAGCAATTTATAACAAGTATTATCCAAAAAACAAAACAAACCTCTTCCTTTCTGTCTAATATGCATCTTTTAAGGAAAAACATTGAAATGGAAAGGCTAAAGTAATATTACTAGAAGCATTCGCAATTTCAGTATGAGGTCATATAGTAAAATAAAGTTAGAGTCCACACTTTACAAGACAAATTAAACCATGTGAGGTAACATGACAGCTTATGACCAAATGAATCAGATGGTGTCATCTGCTAACATAAGAAATATGAACCCTGCTATATTGTTCTTCATACTGCGGTAAGAATAATTGGTTCTCTAAGGGCAAGTGCTGGGAGTCTGACTGTGGACCTGATGTGCCAGAAGAGAGAAGGGTGTAGATTCCAAATGTGGGAGGGTGCACAGTGTATAGGTTGGAAGAATGTGGAAGTTAAAGTTGTGGTTGGGGCATCTGCACAACTTCTGAATAGGCAGGTTCTTTTATTTCTCAATTATATACAGTGTCGTGGGCTAACGTTGCCTTAATAAATACATACACAATTAAAATACTTAGGGAAAAAAAAAGAATTGGTTCTCTTCCTAATAGGACATGTTGATATTAGTAATTAAAGTTCACACTCTTCTCATTAATTTTTCTGGTTTGACTGATTGTTACCACTCTAGAAACACATACCACTTAAAATACATACCTTTTAATAATATCAACAGCATTTACATTTGCTCCCTTGCCTACTAAAAACTGTGCTAATTTTGTTTTATTGTGAATTATAGCAAATAGAAGTGGTGTAAATCCTTCCTGTAAAACAGCAAAAACAATTTATAATTTACAGAATCACATATTTTAAACTGAATTTTAAAACTTCCCCTGACCTTAAATACATAAGATAAAGCAAATTAAAAGTAACCCCTTCCTTCCCACCGTCTGTCACTCACATGTGCTGTTCTTTTTCTTTAAAATACTCCTCCCTCTAACCTTCAACAGAGGCAAAGTTATTCTCCAAAACTCTTGTCAAGAACTTCTTGGTCCCAAGATTCTTGTTTCCATCACAGAATTTACCATGGTATACTATATTTTATTCCTCACCATCTTAACTAAGAGTCTTGAAGTCATAGCTACTTGTATATTTAACTCTATATCTCCAAATTCTAAAACAGTAATAAATGCTTTTAAGCATTCTTTATTGAATTAATTAATCTCAATGGTTATCTCTGGAGTGGTGGCTCTTATAGTCCAAATAATACCTATTTTTGGCAGAAGTGAAGGACTATGCCCCACTAGAAACATTCCATAATCATGTATTGCTTGAGAAATACGTAAACCATGATGTCCAATTCTAGAGAAATCTGTTTAATTTTGCTGAATCTCTTTTTAACAAGACTTTCTTGTGGCAAACATTAACATTTGAGGGATTAGGAGTCGCAGGGATCATTTTGACGATTTTCTTCTAAAGGTGATGGTTTTCTCCTAGTGATGCAAATCTGCTTGGTTCTCCTCTATCACAGCACCTGGCTCCCAGGGGTCACTATCGGGCACTCTTCCTCCACTTGGATTACTAAACATGGGCTCGGAATTAAAAAACACAGACTTGAAAAAGGCAGTTCATATATTTTGTTAATGGAGTTACTTGGTCTATACCTTGTTTGCTGCTTCAAGATCTGCGTTGTGTAAAAGCAGCTCTGTGATGACTGATTGATCTGAATTAGTAATAGCATGGTGGAGAGCAGAGTTGCCATTGATGTCCGAAATATTTGGATCGGCACCATGGTCTAGGAGAATACGGACACATTCCTCCTTCTGGTATTGTACTGCCTGTCAGTATCACAAAAAGAAATAGTGAATTCTAGAAATTAAGTTTGATAAACATTCTGGATGTTTGGCAATTAGATAACTTAAATGAGGTTAATGAGGTAATAAATTCATTTCTAGTCTAAGTGAATTAAGTCAAATCCATCTCATGCTGGTTTAGTTGGCTACCACATACCTTCACCAGAGCTGTCCTGTGTTCATCATCACACTGGTCAAGGATGCATTTTCTATCTATGAGCAGACTGACCAATTCCTTGTGACCATGGGCAGCAGCATAATGGAGGGCAGTCCTAAGAAAGCAGAAGGCCCCTTTAGGAAACTACAGTGCAAGGTCTCAAACATACCACTACTCAGAGAACTATAAACATGAATTGGCTAATTACTCCTATGTCCCCAGAACATCACTTTCTTCTGGAAAAGAAATATGTATTAGCTCTTCTTACTCACCACATCAATGAAAGAGAAGCCTATCTGAGTAGAAAAGCCTGACCTTTGTTCAGTAAATTAGACTTGAATCCTACTTTATCTCACTTACTAGCTACTTCTGAGTCTTTCTATGCTTCAATTTCTCATCAATGAAAGAAAAATAAAGACCTATGGGTCCTTGCCTCACAGGGCACTATGGTGATATTTACATGAGACTCTATGCAAAGTGTTCTGAACAGGCCTAGCACAAATAGCAAGTCAGAATTGTTAGATAATATTACTCTCATTACCACTGGTACAGCTTTATGAAGACAATAACTCAAATAAAAGGTTCAAATACACCTACTTTGCAGGTATATTTAGGTTTGGAGGGAGAACTGTCCTTCATTGCTTCTAAGATGCTCTCAGCTACTCACACTTAACATCCTGACACTGAAATGCAGTATAAATTTTTAATATTTCATAACTATAATTGAAAGCATTTAAAAAACATCTCACTGGTACATCAAATAGTAAGGAATCACATAATCCACTTAATCTATTTAATGTGCACATTAAATGAAGTGTAGTATAAACAACAGGTGTATTGCACCTCTACTCATATGGGTGGCAATGAAATAAACTGGGATTGTTTTAAAGTTTCAAGAAACAAGAGAACTAAAAAATATTTTGAAAAAGGATTCCTCTTTCAAATTTTCAAGGAACTATAGGCCAAAGGAAACTCCCCTCGACTCTTTGCTGCCTCTGGCACCCAACAAAAGCATTAAGGGATGAATATCCCACCAGCTACGTGCCACTAGAGGAGCCAATCCCTGATCTAGAGGCCAGGTAGGCCCCACAGCTCCGAGAGGGCTGGGAACCTTTCAGTTGGAGGAACCAACAGTTGCCAAGCAACACAGTAGCCAGTAGTGCGCATGCTCGAGGGCAGGTGCCCTAGGGTTCCGAACCCACCTGCAGTGCAAGGCCGCCATGTTCAAATCAGCAACCGCTCAGGGCCCTGCTGGGTCTTGCTGAAAGAAGCGTGGGCACAGGTACCCCCACCTTGGGCACCTTGGGAGCAACAGCAGGACGGCACTCGTGCTTACCCAGGGAGAGGCCGGGTCCAAGTGAAGCAAGAGACTCAACGCACGCAGGCAGGCACGCACGCAAAAGAAATAAGGCAGTGGGTACCCGCTGCTAGAAGTCACCACCGTTCTCTATCCCACGCCAGGGTGTCCCCACACAGGAGGCTGAGGGCACTGTCCCCTTGTCAACACACAGTAGACTCCACGGTCTGATGGGAGGCTACCTCAAGGAGGAGGGGGCAGCAGTCAGGCCCTGGGAAGCAACGCTTTACAAACCACGCACAAGGGGCACCCGGTGGAGGCTGGCCTCCTGGCAGATGGACGCAGGGGAGTGAGCGTTGCGCAGGAGGGCGCAGGCGAGCTGGGGTCATGAGCCAGCGCGTATCGGCAGGCCAAAGGAAAACCTGGGCACAGACAGTCGCCAGGCCAAACCCACTCGGTCTGAGGGCCAGCGGCCTGGAGCAGAAGGGCTGTCCCAGGGCACCAGGAATGAAGTGTGGCTCTCCGTGTGGTCCCGCTGGCTCCTGGATAGCGGAGGCTCGCCAGCACCCCCAGACCTCCCACGCTCGCCCTCCACTGCAGCCCATGGCGGACAAGGCACAGGACTCCGTGGGCTCACCCGTCCACAGGCAGGACAAGGTGGCCGGTGGTCTGGAATGGGGGCAGCGCTTAGGCCAGCACCTGTAGGCCTCAGCCAGGGCACACCGTGGCCGCCCAGGGAACGGCCATCCCAAGGCAGTCAGAGCACCAGAGAAGCACGCAGGGCATCCAGGCACACAACAAATCATCACCTCCCCAGGAGCCTGGGGAGATGTCCAAGTAAAATTAATCGCATGAGTTCCCGCTGCAGGTTAGTATTTTAGGAAGCGCTGAGGGGAAAAGCCCGAATTTACAGCTAGTCCCTGAGTCTCTTTCAGAAGGAAGACCACAACGTGTCAAAGAACCACACCCTTTAAAGTGCGGCACTTACCACCACATGGCCTCTTGGAAAAGGGCACAGCCGGTTAAACTCTCAAACAAGTAAGTGCCATGACTCCTCGTCCTCACACACTTTGTGGGTAGAAAAGATGACTTCTTCCCTGGCTTGCTTCTTTGCCTTTTCCTACCTGGGACCCTAATGATTTCCACCGCTATCCGCTGGCCACTCACTGAAATGTCCAAGGCCTACTTTGTGCCAGTTCAAAGCAGACTTTAGTCTCACTCTTGTGGATATAAAAACTACGCCTTGTAGAGTGAAGAAAAGTGTTTCTCGGCT
>JAGFMF010011851.1:35440-46008 GCA_019455555.1 Galemys pyrenaicus | reverse complement strand
TGGAGGGAAATGCTCTGCGTGCTCCATTTTGTTTCTTCGCTCACGGCTGCCTTGAGGACCATCAGTTCACGCTGGTCAGAAGAGCGCTCCACGGGGCTAGTTTGGCGTGAGCCCCCAGGCAGCGACCGTCTGTGTCTCCGCTGCCCCCCGAGCTAGCCGCGAGGCCCTGACCCCTTGCCAGGAGAGACGCCTCCGTGCTCACTCCCGGTGACAAGGGGCCAGGGCGCCACCAGGCTGAACCCAGAAGGGCTGTGTTCTCCCAGGAGCTCCCGCCGTCCCCCTGCTGGCCTCGATGTCCCGGGTACCTGCGGTGCCGGTCCACATCATTCAAGGCACGTTTCTTCCGCTGAAGCAGCTCCTGCACCCCGCCGACATCACCAGTGAGAGCAGCTTTGTGGATCTTCTTGAGACCCCTGTCGCTGAGGTCGCCGTACGCAGGCTGCCTTGTGTCAGCACAGAGACTGCTTCTGCTGCGGGGGCGCCAGAGACCCCGAAGAAGGAATCTCTTCATGGCACAGCCCAGCCAGGATGCTGGGTGAGGCCTAGCCTCCCCCTGGGCGCTTTGCTTGTTCTGGCACCCGACAGCTGATTTGCCAACCGGCCAAGCGCTGCCAGAGAGGCCAACCTCTGATCCAGAAGCCAGGTGGGTCACCACAACCAAGCAGCCAAGCTCCGAGAGGGCTGGGAACCTTTCAGTTGGAGGAACCAACAGTTGCCAGCAACACAGTAAACTTCAGTTCACATGCATGAAGACAGTTTCTTAGTGTTCATGGATATAGGTGCAGTCCTGAAATAATGATTTTAGCACAATGCACACACACACACACACACACACGCGCACTCTTTTTAATGGGTTCACAGTGTCAGTAAATCACCATTGGTTGCTTTTCTACTCTCTTTTTTCCGTATTTTCCTTTACAGTTCCCAGCATGTTGTGTACCTGTTGGCGTCCACTGCCATCTATGGTTGGAAGCATGTATGGGTACTTGAGTGGAAAGCAGTCGGGTCCAGAAGCCACACATATGGTAGCAGTCCCTGAGTGCCTTAAGGACAGGATGGAAATATCATTGTAATGGATGTACAGAAGACTGTGTATGGATTTTTTTGAACCTAAGTTCAAAGCAGAACTGCAGTCACTAACATTCCTAGAGAAACTTCCATGGTCTGTAAGAACCCTGGGAACACAAAAGCAGTCATATAGCAAGAAGTTTTACTGTACCTGTATGAACCCCTGCTAAAGACTACTAGGGGGAGGGTCTGCTCAACTGCTGATGCTCTCTTGTCAACTGAGTACATCAAATGAAAATGGATCAATTTGATCAGAGCTCCTTTGGTTGTTAAACACATTTCAGCTTGGACCAGTGCCAAAGTGGCTACTGTTGATCTGTTCAGAAGCCCAAGTTGACTATTTGCCAATATCCCCTCCCTTGGTTTCAGTTATAAAGCCCAAGCTCATTGTAGGTCAGGTCGCACACACTAGGGATAGTCAACTGACACCAAGCACCTAACTGGGATTGAAACTGCCCTATCTTATTGGAGCTCCATGTCTGCCAATCAAAAAATGGACTAATCAGAGTCCTGAGAGTACACAAGTCAGGTTCCAGACAGTGTCAAGTCAGTGAGACTATAGCGTGGAGACCTTTGTAAAGCTGGAATACCAGTCCCTGATCTTGCTCCACTACTTCACAGAAATGACCTCTGACTCCAACTCCAATGCACATGCTGAATGACACCACTGCCCCTGTAATAAGCATCTCTGAAACAGCTTTTTACTGCCACTAGGGGAGATATAAGTTCCTATAATACTTTGGAAAGCAATTTGACAATATCTAGGAAAACTGAATACACTTCTAACTTAGGATCAGCAATTTTACTCCTAAGCATAAATCCCAGAGGAACTCACAACTGTGTACAAGGAGACCAACGCAAGAAAGCTGATTACAGTGTTTAATAATTCTATCTACCTATTTAGCTGTCATTTATTTATCCATGTCTCTAAATACAAATGTCATACATCATAGATACCATAAATCATACATATGAACAAGAAAATGAATGATAAAAAGAGAGTGAGAGAGAGCTGTTTACTGTTGGCTTTTTGTCACCATCTCTGAGAGCTGACACACTGGTCTCAGCTCTGATATTTCAGGCACCGGCCCCTGGTGCTGTTACCTCCACTGCTGACAGGTATGTTGTCCAGCGCTGCTTGGTCCAGCCTTCAGGTTGCTGTTACTCACTGTTGGCTGCCACATCTGGAGAGACCCTCAAGACCTTTGACCTTTGAGACCTTCACATTTGAAGTCTGCTTCAAACAATCACCTCCCTATTGCTACCGCCTCTGGCCCTGCCTCTAGTTCTTTCCTCTCTCCCAACTTCTCCATCTCTCTCTTCCATTTGTAAATAAACATTTTTGTTGTTGAATCTTGAGCCTGAGTCATGTCCTGCGATTGCAGTTGTAAGCCCATAAGTGAGAACCCACCAACCATGACATTTTGTCTCCCAGCATGCAGTTTCACTCCTGCACACACTACCACACCCCACCGCCACGGCAGCCTGGGCAAAGTAGGTGGGAATACAAACTGGTTCAACCTTTAAGAAAGCAGTATGGAAGTGTCTGAAAACATTAAAAAATATTCTGCCTTTCAACCTAGTAATTTCATACCTAGGCATCCACCTCCAAAATTTGAAAGTCCTAATTCAAAAGGAAACTTGCACTCCATCGTTTACTGCAGCACTATTTACTGTAGCTAAATTATGGACACAACCTTCATGCCCCAAACAGATGAGTGTATCAGACAATGTGGTATATACACACAGTGGAATACTACTCAGTGACCAAAAACGATAAACTCATGCCATTTGCATCAACAGGGATGGAACTGAAAGGACAATGCTAAGTGAAATAAGTCAGGAGGAGAAAGAGAAATATGGGATGGTAAAACTAATCTGTGAAATACAGAGTAACCAAACTAAGAGTCAGATCAAGACAAGCATAAAAACTAACCATTCAAAGCTGACCACAGAACTAAAGCACCCAGAAAGGGAGCGGCTGGACAAGGAACAAAGTGAGAAGAGAGCACAGTGGACTATGGTAGTGGAACACCAGTGATTTGGTAGTGGGTGCACTATGGTGGTAGTCTGTGATGGGGTATCCAAATATTGACTCAATTAAAAATAAATAAATTTTAAAAATTAAAGAAATAGTCTGTGTACCTGATTTTCTTTCATCAGCTGTATTCCTGCCATTGCCTACATTCCTATTACTCTCTCTATGATTTTCTTCCAATACTCTGAGTAGAAATTAAGTCAATGGTATTTAGCAAATATGTTTAACAGAATTACCTACAGAGAGCTTTCCAAATTTTTAACTTCATACTGAAAGACTTAGTGGTTCACTGTAATTTATTTAAAATACATCTGCAAAAAAAAAGCAAATACTGTAAAATGAGAGTGAATGCATACTTTTTAAAATACACATAGAATAGTGTACTTAATATTTGTAAGTATAATAAGAAATGTTAGTTGGGAAAATAAAGGTTTTTAAAAAAAGATTTATTTTCTTTATTTATGCATACAAGAGCTGGGTTGTAGGCCAGAGATACAGGGGTGAGAGGATTCATCAGAGACAGAGTAGGGTGCAGAAAAGGCAGATCTGCTAAAATACACTGCTGCAGGAAGCAGTGGGCAAAACAGGAGAGGTCTGCTGTTCCATGATTGAACTCATGCAGCAGTAGCTGTCAATAGCTTGATAGTGCTGAGACTTGTGCCACAAGGGGGCTGGAAAGTAAAGGTTTAAATGATATTAACAATATCTAAAATATATATAATTCTCACCTAAGTTTCCTATTTGTCTTAGGGCTAGCTATGTGTTATGCAGATGACTTTCACATTCCCTAACTTTTAAAATGAACAAGTATACTTCTGTTAGAAGAAACTACAATAATAACATAGAGAAGAACAGGTTACAGTTTCCACAGCAATGCACACTTGACTAAAAAAAAAATTACTGGTTGATGGTTGGCATGTCTACTTAAAGGAATTTGTGGCAGCAAAGCCTTTTGAATTATTATGAACAGACTCTCACTATGGCTCCAATGTCAAGCAAACTCAAGCAGTTTGTAAGACAGAATGTGAAGTAGTATGTAAGACTAGAATGTGAAAGGATAAAATCAAGACCTTTGTCTTGGGAAGATCAACATCCCAGTGGGAAGAGAAATCAGTAAACTACCTTGTACTCATAATTATATGGCCAGAAATGAGTCTCTTGATGGAAAGACATGGAAGAAGTGAGCTGGACTATGCAACAAGATCTTCATGGCATAGAAAATTTGAGGTAAACATGAAACATACATATGTAATAAAAAGATGAAGCCATTACCCACGACAGACACTGTCGTCTGTTTGTTTTTCACTGGGGTTTCTCACTTCTAACTTTCATCCTCCCTTCATATTTCAGCAAGCTCTTTACCTCTTCTCTCTCTTTAAATTGTACTTACATACTGCAGTGACTTTTTTTTGACCAGACATTTTACTTTATTAAAAAATTACTTTTCTTTTTTTGGTATAGTAATTTTATGTAGGCTTTCTAAAATGAGTTCTTACCTGTTAGGTATACTGAAGTATGATTAAACAATACGTTTGGTATTTGTTTTAAAATTGATAAACAAGGTGCAATAAAAATCGCCTAAGTAGGTGATGGATCCATGGAATCCCTTCTACTATTTTCTTGGAAGTTTTATATAATATAAAGTGGGACAAAATATAGGTTCTTGTATAGAAATATGCAACAAAAATGTCTCATATCATGATTGGGGAGAAAAATGCAGAAGGATGAATTCTAAAAGCTTTACAATTTCCAACTCTATACAGCATTCCCAAGATAAATTAAAAAGCAGACACTTTTGAAGGTCTTAAAAACACCTTTTACAGACATTACTGGCACGTTTAAGAATGTGTTCTCATAACTCAAAGTCTCAACTAATTCCCTGCTCAGTACCTTTTCCAGATATCCTTCTATGAGGCCACTATATGTATACTCAACAAATATGGAGTCCTACTAAAGAGTCCAGCTCCCTGGGTATACTGAAGACACAAGCTCTGGAACCAGGTATTCCAGATGGTATCAGGGAACTACAGGAAAATGTTAAAAATCTAAGAAAATGAGTTTCTATAAAGCTTTAAAGAGGAATATCAAGACTTGAGGTCTTTTACATGTCTTTGTAGTTTGGCTCTAGGGTTTTGTTTTCTCTCTGTGATCTACTGTTCCCTTACAAGCTTGTGTGGTGATTTGTATTTATCTTTCTCCCTATTTTTTGCTTTGGTTTTGCACTGCTGTAGCTCATGCTTTTATTATATATGAGTCCTTTCTCTCCTACTGTTCTAGGCATTCGCTTGATGGTGACTACAACTACTGGGCTCTGGTAAGTCCTTCCCCAAAAGCATTGCCAGGCCTTGTTTTGGTGTCTGGAAGTGGGGCGGGGGGAGGCTGGGTTGTGAGGCTGAGTTTCTGTGACACAACTCACCCAGCAGCAATGGCTCTGGGCCTGTTTCTGCTGGCTAGGAGGCCTGGGCTTGGTGGAGACCCCTGAATAAGGGGTAGAGAGAATATTTGAAGAAATTCAAAGTAACAGTATTCAAAGAAATCATATTCAAATGAGTCCTTCAAACTTTTGATGACATGCATGAATGTTAACATGCAGAAAGCTCAACAAACTCCAGTGAGTTTGCACTACACAGCTCAGACTGGAGCATGCATCTGCTCCAGAGGCAAGGGTGGGAAAGTTCATAGAGGACTGCACTGCTCTGGTGCAGTTAGGGACCCACATGGAAGTGCTGGTCCCTGCATGGCCCAGAAAGGGGTATGCATCTTCTTCTGAGGCACTGATGGCCAAGTTCTGAGTTTCAGGGTATGGCTGGGGATGCATGGAAGAAATAGTCTCTGCAAGGCCTGGACAAGTGCTTGTGTTTGCTCCTAGGGTGTAATTGCCTGGGCCTGGAATCAACAGAGCTTATCAGGTGATCTCTATGTAAGATCCCTTACATAGAGCTATGCCCTGCAAAGCCCAACTGGGGCATGAATCTGTTCCAGAATTGCAGATGGCTTAGTGCTGAATGTGCTTCCCAGGTGCAGCTGGGGGCCTGCCTTGAAGATCTGGGCCTTTAGGGCCCATATTGGGGTGTGCATCTCCTTCTGAGCACTGATGATTGAGTGCTGAGTAAGGAGTAAAGTTCTTGTTATGCTACTGAAATTGTGTTCTTTCAATTTAAGCTAGATTATTATAAATTTCATGGTTAATAGCAATTCCCAGATAGCCTTTAATAGCTAAATATGTACATAAAAGGAAATGAAAAGTGAATCACATCAGTGCACAATCAAATGAAAATAAAATAAAGCAGAAATGAAAAAAAATGTGGACAATACTGGTATAATGCATACAGAAAAGTAACAGCACAATTGCAGAAGTCATCCTTTCTGGAAAATTATTTTATACGCAAATGGATTTAACTCACCAATCAAAAACAGATTGTCCAACTGGATAATAACAAACAAAAAATATTATCCAAGTCTACAAATGAAAATATTTTTAACCCAAAGTTATAGCAAGCAAAAATAAAATGAAAAAAAAAATCCATGCAAGTAATAACCAAAAGAGTACTTGACTATTATATTAATGTCAGAAAAAAAGCATACTGTAAGTAAAAGTCTATTCCATGAGGTAAAGAATGACATTATACACTGGGGATTCATGAAGAAATAGGTCAATTATAAATTTATAAGAGCAAAAGAAGAGAGAACTAAAGAATATACAACAAACTGATATATTTGAAAGGCAAAATACAGAATTTTACAATAATTGGAAACGTAATGTGAATAAGAACCCAAAAATGACTATATTTGCATATATTATCCAATGTACAGAGAAAATTCTAAAGAATTCACCAAAAAAAAAAAAGAATACATATCCAATAAATTAATTCATCAAAGTTGCAAAGAACCAAACCAACACACACAATCGGGTAGATTTCTATATCAGCAATAAATAACCATTGAGGCTTAGGAGCAGAAGGTAAAAGAATTGAAGAAAAGTAAACAGAGCCAAAGGAACCTGTGAGACACAACTGAACTGAGAAAAATAACCATTACAGGAGTCCAAGAAGGAGGAGAGAGAAAGGGGTAGAGAGAATATTTGAAGACATTCAAAGTAACAATAACATTCAAAGAAATAATATTAAAATGAACCCTTCAAACTTTTGAACATGCAGAAAGCCCAACAAACTACGGTAACAGGACCTCAGAGACCCACACCAAGATACACCAGAGTCAAACTTTCAAAGGCAAAGAGCAAATTTTGAAAGCAGCAAGAAGCAAGTGTTCACAAACAAGAGGTCATTAATAAGACTATTTGAAGATAAACAGTGGTTCTAGTTACACAACACTGAAACTGCTTTCAGTGTCAGTGGATACTACACTTTAAAATGGTTAAAATGCACATTCATCTTAAATGTATTTGACCACAGTTTTTACAAAGAGGAATCCTTTGTGAGACTGCAAAGCTTCAGACTTCGCCCATTCCCCAGGGCTGCCGCAGAGCCCACCTCCCCCTACTGACCACCCTAGATCACCGGGTCTACACAGCCTCACCCCTTCTTTAAACAACCGTGAGTCCTAGTGCTGGCACAATTCATTTGAATGACTTCACCACATACTTTTGACATCTCCCTACTTTTCCCCTGGATTAAAGATTTGTTCACTTTACTCATATCACTTAACTTTAGGTTACTGCATAATCGTCACTGGAAGGTTCACAAAGTCACCTAATGAAGCCAACCACGAAACATTTTTATGTTCACAACTCAGTGAGCTGTAAGAGCTGCACTTACCTACTTGGCATTCTGCCCCACTATCTGGTAAATAGCCACATAGTAAATATTTTAGGCTTGTGAGTCCAACAGTCTGTTACACTCAACTCTGCCTGGAAATGTGTAGGGAGGGTCTGAGAAAAGTCTCAGGCTTTTCCGCCCTCCTGCCATTCGCCCATGCCTGGGTGGGCATGCGCAAGTGGGCGCACCTGAGTTTGGACACAGGCTTATTATGAACGGCTCATGAGTACGCCAGTACCAACAAGCAGCTACCAACGCGAGCACCAAGACCAACCAGCAGGAGCAAGACCAGAAAGAGCAGCAGCGGCAGCAGCAGCAAAGCAGTCAAGAGGGTGAGATGCGCCAGGGGCTGGGAGGCCTGCCAGCCTCCTGGCCCCCCGGCACCCCTGCCTGCCGTGTACCTGGTCACCTCTGACAATAAAAAGCATAAAAGCCACCGAGGGCTCCAAGATTCTTTCCTTTACCCCCATCTACTAGAACCATCTAGAACTTGCTCCATACACCTTCCTGGCACTAAAAAATGCAAATACAACAGCAGTCATAGCCATAAAAGAATAAACATGGTGTCTCCAAATAAAACTATTTTGTTGTACAATTTTCACATCACAAAATAGTTACTCTTCTTTTGGTCCTCAACCATCTGAAATTTCTTAGTTTGTGGCACATAAAAAACCAAACTAAAGCAAAACGAAAAGCCAGGCAACAGGCTACAGTTGGCCCATGAACTGGAATTTGCTGACTTCCACTTCCCCTGATGTTAACTGTTACTTATTTCTATTATTTACTATGAATAGTAGATATTCTCTAACTCTCACATAATCAAAACTGTGAATAAACAACTCACCTGGGATTTGATCATTTTTGCTGGCCCTGGAAGGGTCAAAGATCTCTGAGGATACAGCTGAAGAAGAAGTAAAGAGCATGAGAGACTCATCTGCCTGAGACACTCCACCTGGCAAAACAGCTCTAATGGGAGGGGCCTTGAAAAGGGGCAGAAAAACAACAGAGCCAGGAGCACCCTCGTGTCCCTGCGTGACTCTTGGATGGTTAAGTAGAGCTTGGGCATGCGAATTTTCAAATGTAAAAGCATTTCTACTGACTTATGAACAGTGTATGCTCGCCTTTAACGTAGAAAAAACATACAACACAATAAACAACTAAGCAAATTAGGAAAAGCCCAGGAATGGAACCAAATGTTTTCGTTACAACTGAAGATGAGAAAAAAAAATACTCTCAGGTGGTAATGTTCTCTGCTATAAAACAGAGTCTCAACAAGGTTCTGAAAGAAAGGAATGGGTGTTTTAAGGATCAAACTTTTTTGGCTTTAAGTTCTCAAAATTATTTTTTGATTAAAGAAAAAGGAAACCTGGTTTTGACTTACCTGTTGTCCACAGCATAAAACGTCTGCCCAGGCCATAAAAAAACTCAGTGTCTGCTGTTGATTCTGTCACAATAAAACATGTGGCTGAAACCAGTCACTTCACATTTTACACCCATTTCCTGCCCACCACATTACATCCCATCTTTTAAAAAACACAAATAGATAAGAATTAAAGACCTATCTTGCAGGACCATCCTCTGATTTTGGAAGATCTGGACACAGGGAGCATCAGCATGGCTGTAATCCTGCTGTGGCGTGTAAGCAGCTCAGCATCTCCAAGGAGCAGAGAATGAAGAGATAAAGCAGGAGCTTTCCTCCCCTTTCTGTTCTTCTTCCACCTGAGGCCTTCACAAGTGCCAGGGAGGCAGTCTTTCTGACCCTTTTGCCTTGCCCTCCTCTCCCAACCATTGCTCACAGCTCTCCTGAGAGTTGGTTCATAGTTTCACCCTCACTGGACAAGACAGTGGTTCTAGCAGGAAGGCCCCAGGTGTTTCTGGCTGAGCAGAAACACCTTTGCTCCTCCCAGCAAGGCCCTGGCTCTCTACTAAGGCTCAGATAACTGTCCTAGGAGGATTTCCTGCCCCCGGGCTCCCCATTCTGGCCTCACAAGAGCTGCTCTGTTCACAGAGAACTGGATCTGGGGCTGTAGCGGCAGGATGGAGGTGGCACTGGAGGCAGGGTTCGGGATGGTTCTGGGCAGACGGGCCAAGGAAGGAGAGTCTTGGAGCCCTCGGTGGCTTTTCATACTTTATTTAGTAGAGGTGGCCAGGTACATGGCAGGCAGGGGTGCTGGGGGGCTGGGAGACTGGCAGCCCTCCCAGCCCCCAGTGCGTCTCACCCTCTCGGCTGCTTCTTCTCTCTGCTGCTGCTGCTGCTGCCGCTCCTCAGTTCTGTCTGTTGGTCGATCCTCGCAGTTCTCACAGTTCTGGCGTCTTCCTGACACTGTCCATTTATGCCGGTGTTCAACACAGGTGCGCCCACTTGCGCATGCCCACCCTGGAATGCTCGCAGCATCTCAGGTGTTCATCATCAGTGGTGGGAGGGTGGAAATACCTGATCAACCTTTACCCTACAGGGACTTTTAGTTAAAGTCTTCAACCAAGATCTAAATAAATCTTCTGTATCGTCCTGTCACCTTGAACCAAATAAGCTGGACCTTCTGTAAACGCAAAGGGTGCTTCTGAGGGCACCGGCGAGACCAATGGGAGTCGTGGGCCCCAGATCTGTTTATGTGCCACGCCCACAAGCTCCTTAGGAAGAAGATCCTCCAAATCCAAAGCCACGTCCACTCTGTAGCAGGCTTAGG
>JAGFMF010011851.1:20524-35390 GCA_019455555.1 Galemys pyrenaicus | reverse complement strand
CCCTGCTCGGTGTGCCACTTGGGGTGTTTCCTGTCGCCTCAATATTTCGCCATGAAAATGGACACTGGACACAGATGGCAGCAGTGGGTAAAGCCGCTTTCCTCTTCCACCGCTGTTTCACCATGAAAATGGACCCTTGACGCTGACCGCAGGGGTGGGGGGCGGGCAAAGCCACTTCCTCTCCACTTGCCCCTGCCCGCAGGAGCTTCCCGCCTACCCTCGCCCAGCGCTCTCGTCGCTCAGGTCCAGGCCTTCAGCCTCCGAAGTCTACAGAGCCGTCTCCCCAGACACTGCAGAGGGAGAACCCGAGCACATCCTGAGGACCCACAGCGCACATGCGCAGAAGACCTAGAGCGGCTTCCGTGTCCCGCACCAAAATGCTCCCAGGCCGTTTCCCATAAACCCTCGTCACGTCTCTTGGAAAAGGGGCTTCAAGGCTTTTAAACACAGCAAGTCACGAAGTCCTCAAACTCAAACAAAACCGTTCTTTCAAGACAGCCTAGAAAGTTTGAGGCTTTCCTTAAATGGTTGTCAATTTTTCTAGCTGTTTTCTTCAACTAATTCCCACAAATTCTCTAAAGTGAGCTACTTGGCGCCTAAGACTGTTCTCTTTACAAAGCATGCAAAACAGTGACTAAACGTCTACATTCAAAATCCATCTTCCAAGGCGCATAAATCCTGGAGTATTTGCCGACTGTTGCCACCGTCCTACAGTCGATATTTTTTCTGTCCACTCCAATATTGTTTAATCATTACGATGAAAATGTCTCTGTCCCTAACTGACTGCAGCATAGTTGTAGGTCAGAGTGTATGACTGGCGACATTCTTTTCAGATCTAGAGCCAGTATCTCGGTCACCAGGGATGTGCACAATGGATCTGGATCTGTGCAGTATTTTAATCACAGGGATAGATGCGTATGCTTTCCCTCTTTCCTTCCCACTAACTAGTTGGAGCAACATGCAGATATTTCCCTGAAAGGTAATAATGACTATTTCCTGTGTCTCCCTCTTCCATCCTGTGTCATTTGCCACATCTGCGTCCATTGCCACATCCATGCATCATTTCAACCTTTAGCACATTCCAATTTTGAAAATTGGAGTAGTTCATAAAGAGAGGGTCAAGGAATAGTTTCTAAGTCATAAGTGAAGTGTTACTATGAAGGGTTCAGAGGAGTGGCCACCACACAAATATTAGGAGACTGAGACAGGAGTGTGAATGTGCAGGCTCCCTGGATGAACCACCAAGGGATAGCAACATGTTATTTTCTCTTTTTGTGCTTTGAAGTGATGAGAACGTTGGTGACTGTGAACTTTGAGTCTAGCCTTAGGGGTCACATCCCACAACCTTTATGATTCTTTATGATTTTTCCATAGTTTCCAAACATTCTTTATGATTTTTCCATAGTTTGTTATAATGCTTTTCATTTCACTTCTTCTTTTCACCAAGAGTTAGACAATGTTGATATTTTCCTGTCAGTTTTTGGCTACAATATATTTTCATTAAAAAATGAGATTCATTTTCTAAAAAAAAAAAAAAAAGGCGGATTCTTCAATTTGGGGCAGAATGGGTAGAATTGTCAGAAGTAGCAAACAAAATACAAGCATAGAGACATATCTACAACTTATGTGTTATTTGTCCAAAACATTATGAGACTCTAAATCACTTACCCCTTTCATTTAGTATATTTTGCTGATAATTTTATTTCTCCTTAAGAGTTTCTTGTTTTGCAAATTCAATTGTAGAATTTCTGCCAGAGACATTCTATGGGCCATTCACACTCTTCTGTATCTTCTAGTCTCATTTCACTTTTTCACTCTTTGTTCACTGAACATTCATCAATGAGAAATCACTGGACTTTAGCATTATGAGCTGATAATCCTGCCACAAAATTAACAACTCTGGGTATTGGTCTTTAAATGTGTTTTGTTAAACCATGTAGTACTCTCTTTCATGGCATAGTTTTCCTTTCCACTTCTCAAAATTACAATATGTAGGTACTTTTGAGATACGACTTTTTAAAATGTTGTCCAATGAATGATCTCAATCTTCACCTTCTTCTTTTACACTACATATAACAATTCTACTTGTTCCCATACTAGAAGCACATTAGTAACTCCCATGTGAATCACTTATCAGACAAAATTAATTTCTAAAGACAATCATGGCAAGTACAATATTGATCATTCGCAAACCAATTGTATAAATAATTCTTATTCATAATTAATGCCTTCCTTTATAAGAACAGTCTTGACACTTAGGAGATTTCAACCATTCTTTCTAAATGCATTCAACATAGTCCATTAAATAATGAAATATTTCAGTAACTCCTCTTACTCTTCTCTCAATATCCACGGAATGGGGGAGAGGGCCATTCATTACTACACATGCCTAGCAGTCGCCAGCCTTCAGTACCTTCCTCTGTCTCTGCCTGGCATTCCAGGAAGAATATGCTAGAGTCCTATTCCAAATGCAGAGCCTGGTTGCATTCCTAATGTGATTCCTGCCAATCTACCTTGTGGGAGAGGGCACATCCTTGGGACAGGGACCCTCTACCCAGTCTTGGCAGAAGGGATTTGCTTTGTAGGACCTGCTTGCAAGTTAGGCCCTTCACTGACTTCTGAGAAGTTGAATTTCAGGGGTGTTCCCACCGATCCCTGATAGAAAGTCTTTCTATGCTTAAACTATGTATATGACAAACGTAGTTTATGGTGAACACCAGCTTTCTCTCTGGGAATCTGGAGTCTTGGCATGTGCCAGGCACAGGCTGCCTATGTCTTCACTCTGGGGGAATTAACAGGTCCCTTGTGACTCCAGGGGGAGAGGACTCTTGTAAGTTTGTACCTGGTTCCTGCTGCACACCGTTCTGTGAGCCTTCTCCCTCTGCTGCACTTGCTTTGTGTCCTTTGTTGTAACAAATCACGGTCCTTGAGTAGATTATATGTTGAGTTCTGTGAGTACGCCTCGTGATTCATGAAGCCTCAGTGGTCTTGGGGAAGCCTGACAAATAGACACGTTTTTTTTTTTTTTTTTTCAGAAATGACCTTTGAATATTCTAAATGTTTATGTGACCCCTTTTTGTGTATTTCTAAGTACAAATGACACAACCAAATTTCACATGAAAAGTAAAAAGTAGTTTAAGAGCCAGGAAACTACTGAAAAGGGACAGCATTTAAAAAAAAAAGATTTATTTATTTATGCATACAAGAGCTGGGGTACAGGCCAGAGTAATCGGGAGGTGAGAGGATTCACCAGAGACAGAGCGTGGAGCAGAACAGGCAGACAGGCTGAAACATACTGCTGAGGGGAGCAGCGGGCAAGGCAGGAGGGGTCTGCTGCACCATGTGGGTCCCCTTCCTGGCCAGGGATCGAACTTGCGCTGCTGTGCCATGGATGCTTCACAGTGTGGCGCTCAACCTGCTGCGCCACCAGGGAGGCCCAGAAATTTTTGCTATATATTAGTATGAATGAAATTGCTATAATATTTTTTAAGTAATATGGACCTCATTTCGCTGTCAATTTAGAAAAAATAAAAGTACTAAGGCATTTCTAGGTCGCAGTGATAGTAGTGCTCACCACCAGGGGGTGGGTATGCCCACTGTGCTCTGCTGGAACAACTGGAGCCAGGGAAGAGACGCCCAGATTGTAATCCCATGAAAGCACCCAAGCCAGCAGCACCAAGACTGACAGTCACTAGAATGGCTTGTGAGGGCACCTAACAGGTTGCTCTTTTGTTTTGGTTGTGCTTATTTGTAAGTTTAGGCTCAGATGGGTCTTAGGTGAGCAGCTGTCTGGTCCATGGGACGATTTGTTAATGGGTCCTAGGAGAATACCTGCACTTGATCTGGCCTCCGATCCTTACGGATGGGACCTAGAGTGAAAATTTACAGAGGGAGAGCGTTTATAAAGGACATCATATATAATGAAATCCTTTTACCAGGAATCAAGTCCTCCATTTCTAGACAATAGTCAATTTTTCCAAGTCCAATGAAAAAAAAATCTCAAAAACATTTAATAGAGGCTACTATTGAAACTGTTTTCTCTCTGCCTCCATCCAAATTCTATTGATTATTACAACAAAGTAAAAGGAATCTAATTCCAATTTATTTAATTTTCTTTTTTTTTTTTTTAAGTTAATAGGACAGAATAACCAAGCAGAATTGTTAATGGTTTTCTCAGAACTTCCCGTAACTTAGACTGAGTTCTCAACACTCAGCCTGTGCAGGCCTTGGGAGCCGTGCCACAGGGTGGTCATCAGACCTTTAGGTAGATTTCCTCTTCTCTGGGCCCCCAAGGCGTTTCTCTCTGGGGTCTCAGGACTTCAGTGGAGGCAAGTGTCCCTGCTCCTCTGGGTGGTCCTGGAACCCGGCAGCAGGCTCTTTTCTTCTGGACTCTGCTCAATCTCAACTTCCAGAAGATCACAACTGTGACGTTCTCATCAAGCATCTAGATAATGTAGCATGTTTCCAGCTCCCAAATATACACATGCTCTAAACCAAACCATTACATTCCAAATTAGTTTTCTTTAACCACAGATTATCCCAGACCACACTTCCTGGGAGCACCTAAGCCAGCTCTCATTATATTTTGAGCTCCTCATTACTATGGGCGCCACCTATACCAACCTTGGTATCCTCGGGAGGCCACAATAATTGGGCACAACAGGAAGGACACATAGACATAGTTCATGTGGACACAGGTCCCTGAGTTTTTGATCTAACCCAAATGAAATGTTTTGTGTAACTGCATTTTTGCTCTTATCCGCAAAGACTCAGAACTTTCTCTCTGCATTATTATGAGGACAAAGCAGTTTTCTGAGCTTAGATTCTTTTCACCGCTACCTAATGGGAAGGCTTTTTAGTCTCATTGAAGTGGTCTGTTCACCAGACTAACCTGCACCAACTAGGATGCAGGTGACTTGGTGACCTCGGGCTGAGGCTGGTGTCAGGGCCCCCTCCCCCACCCTTCACGTTCAAAACTCTGCCTTGTTACTTGGCTTCCTTAAGGAAAACTGTGAGCGTGAGCCTTTGCCTGTACTTTGGTGGTCTCATCAGTCTTTCCTTATCTCCAATTCCATGCATGGATATGCGAGGGTTGTTTTCTGCTCCTAGTGAAAGACACATTGGTGGCTTCCATATGTTCACAATCATGAATAAATCAGCAAGAAATTATGTGCATACTCGGTGTGACACAGTGTTTTAGGAAATAGCTGGAGAGTGTGATTTCTCAAAGCTACACACTGTGATTTGGTTGTCACCGTTTCAAAGTGAATGTGGCATTTACCTTCCCGCCAACATGAGTGACAGTTTCTGCCACCCCCACCTGCACAGACTGTAATGAGGTCCTTGTGTTTAGTCTGAGCCATTCTACCAGGAGACGGGTCTGTCATGGTTGACAGTGCTTCCTCAAAGTAGACTGTTGAGCTTCCTTACATGTAATTACAGTTTGCACATCTTCCCAGGGAATGGTCTGTTTATCTGTTCAATTATGGGGAAGCGCCATCTCCCTGGGGACCCAGATCCTGAGGGTCTGTGCCCAGGGCTGAGGAATGTGTACGAGACTGTTTGTGCAGGGTGACATGTGGGCGTGGATGATGCTCCCAGGCTCCCTTCGTGAGCAGAGCAGAGCATGGGAGGTTTTTGTCTCACTTCCCCCTGGGTCTGGAGCACTGTGTAGTGTTTGAGTTTCCATGCCATGTGCTGCAGTAATACTCAGCCTCGTCCTCAGGCTGCAGCCCCGAGATGAGCAGGAGCCCTGCATTGGCCGAGGCGTCTTTGGCTCCAGAGAAGCGGCCGGGGACCCCGGGGCCCTGGTGTTTATCTGAGTCTGATTTATAGTACAGGAGATACCGGGGAGGGCTCCCAGGCTTCTGCTGGTACCAGTGTATGTAGTAACCTCCAACGACGGTCCCACTGCTCAGGGTGCAGCTGAGTGTGGCTGTTGCTCCAGGAGAGGCAGAGAGGGAGGGCGGCTGAGTCAGCACAGGCTGGGAGAGGGAACCTGCAGCCACAGACACGACACACCCAAATGAAGATCAGGCCTGAGGGATACATAACATACTAGGGGTGATTCAGGTTAGCAAGTTGGGGTCTCTCAATTCTGTCTTTACCTGTGCAGTGAGAGAGGAGCAAAAGGAAGACCGGGGTCAAGGCCATGGTGCTCAGAGCCCCTTGGTTCCCGGCGGAGCTCAAATAGACTGGCCATGGCCTCTCTTATCCCCTCTCCACTGCTGCACAGGGGAGGGGCAGCCCATGCAAATATGTCCCACCCACCGCCTCTCCCCACTTTAGCATCTGGGCTGGGCCCTTACACAGGGAGGAGGATGTGAGGACAAGTTTCCTGCATGAGTGGACCTGGGAGGAAGCAACTGCCAGGGCCACACCTAGAATCTTTGCAGAGGACTTATCGTGCACTACCGAGAACAGGGCTGCTGAATCCCCACAAGAAGCCACAGTCCCAGTCTTGGGCCTCCTGTCAGTGCAGGGCACCCAGCTGGAAGAGCCTGTCCAGCACTAAGGCCCAGAGACCTGCTAATCGCGCCCCCTGCTGGTCCCCAGGGGAAACAACCTTCCTTCACTGACACCAAAACTCCCCTCACTTCTTTCCCAGACTCTGGGGCATCCAACTCCTGAGAGGGACTCTCACTGGGCTGGGAGGGCATTTGGGTCTGGTGTCCTCACTGACTCAGTCTTAACGGTACATGGTGGGCGAGTGGGCATCACACAGTGCACATACACACAGTCAGAAGCCCAATCTATGATGCTGCTCTAGTATTTCAAAGATCCAGGGTTTTGATTCAGATTGTTTCCAGTAGAAAAACAAATTCTCTTTACAGTCCCTGCCTGGATGTTTAAACCATGGGGTGGGAGTAAGGAAAAAGATCAGGGAAAATGAGGAAGAGAAAATCCTGGAGTATCAGCTCCTAGAACAGATGAACCTGGCGGCTGGTCGGAGCCACACAGGAAATATTCAAACAACGACTTGATTTAACCCTCCAGGAGCCCTGTGAAGGAGACAGTGAGTATACAAGTCTAGGACACCCAAGAAGGCCCCTGTCTGTCCTCCCAGGTCACAGAGTTACACCCTCTGCGTGGGAGCCCTTGGTGCTACTGCCATATGCCCCCCACTGCTTCCTTCTCCCCCTGTGAGATGATGGTGAGCTGAGATGGGGGTTCATCAGTGGGTCCCAGGGGGAGACCTCATGCCAGCTGGGAGTTCCTGCTGTGAGGCTACAGCCCACCCTGCATATTCTGAAAGATTTGAGGGGAGCAGGGGACACAGCAGTGCCTGGGATCCAAGACACCAGTCAGCAGGGTCCCCAGTGGCCCTGTGTGGTGTCGCTCTAAGGCAGCTCCCCTGGCCCCTGCTCAGCCCCTTCCCTGGAGTAGGATCAAGAATTTCCAGAAAACGTTGAGCATCACTCACCTTCTCGTGGCCTGAAAGGGGTTCCTGGGTACAAGGCCCCCATCTCTGTCTTCTCTGTGATTGTTTCCGACAGCGCTGAAGGCTCAGGTGACAGCCGGGCTGCAGCAGCTCTGTGCTGAAGTTCCTCCGTCCTCACACGGCACCTCACACCTCAGTTCATCGTCCCTGAGACAGTCTCCTGTCGCTGAGAACAGGAGCCTGGAGGGAAGGGCAGTGTCTGCTGGGGTGTGGATGTGGTTCCCTAACTCAACCAAAGCAACTGTCTGAGCCTCCCGGGCTGACTGCAGGCCGGTCACAGGAGGGTGGGTCCGCCCTGCCCCGCCGCCCCATCCCTTTGTGCTCCTGCCTCTCAGGCTCTCCTCTCACTCTCCGCACATCTTCCAGCTGGTCCTTCCCTGCCTGTGTGGGCCACTCACACCCTTGCAGTGAGCACGTAGGTGCTTCGGACGTAACGGATGCTGTGGTTTGACCATCATGGAGACACGTGTCCATGTATTTAGGTTTTCACTGGTTTAGCTAAAAAATTTTCAGTTCTCTTTTGACAGGAATGTCACTGTGTTAGATTGACCCTAAAGTGTTTGATATTTTTATGCCATTAAAATTCACAATTTAATAATTATTTTTAGTATTTGATAGCTTATTACTTGTACATAATTTTTTTTCTCTGTTGCCTTAATATTTCAGAGCCAGATGAAGCCCTGACACAGGAAGCGTCTCTAGTCACCCCTGGAATCTGCTCATCAGGGACACGCCCCCACGTGTCCCCCCAGGCTCTGCGCTGTGCCTTCGCTCCTCTGTGAGGAGAGCTGGGACAGCCCTTGCCGAGCCCAGATCCAAGCCTGAGAAGCTGCCTGACGACGTGCAATGCAGTCCCGGGGCAGGACTGGGCCAGGCAGAGGACGGAGCTGCCCAGGCAGGGGGAGCCCAGCGGGGTCTGGTCTCCTTCCCCATCCTTCCCGTCCACAGCACTGCGTGAGCCCCATTGCTGCCCTGCACGCGCTCTCTTCAGCCTGGTCCTCAGGCGGCCCCAAGATGCGCAGGAGCCCTTCAGTAGCCGAGGCGTCCCTGGCTCAGGGAAGCGGCTGGGGACCCGGGGCCCTGGTGCTTATCTGAGTCTGAGTGATTCGGGGAATACCCGGGAGGGCTCCCTGACCTGTGTGGTACCAACAACGCACGTGCTGTCAACTCTGATGTCACTGCTCGGGGTGCAGGTGAGTCTGTGATGCCCCAGAGGTGCAGAGAGGGAGGGCAGCTGAGTCAGCACAGGCTGGACAGGGAACCTGCACCAGACATCAGAATGAACGGCGCACACAGGATGCAGCTGCTGGCACCACCAAGCACAAGTACTGATTCAGGCTAGGGACACCGGGGTGTCTGAGACTCGTGCCCACGTGTGCAGGAGAGAGCAGCACGAGGGGTGAGGAGTCAGGCCACAATGCTCAACCCCCTTAGCCCACATGGGGCTCGGCTGCCCTGGACCTCCTTTTCTCCCCTACCCCTGCCACAGGAGGGGCTGTGCATGCAAAGGGTTCACCCAGGGACTCCCTAGCACTTCCTCTTGGTGCTGGAGCTCAGCTCACACCCCACATCAGGAGGAGGCGGTTTTGCTTGCCCCCTTGGGAGAGCCCTGAGAGGAAGCACCTGCTGCCACACACAGGTCCCTGCTCACAGGCTGTGCACATAAGAGAGGACACAGCAGCTGAGCCTCTATCAGGACTGGCCTCCCCCAAGCTCAGGCTCCCCTTGGTGAATGGTCCTCACTGAGCTGTTGTGCAGGGAAGATAGGACAGTCCCACAGCGCGCCCCCTGATGGCCACGCCCCCCCCACACACACACCCATGGTCCAAAGCCCTAGAGCCCTGCTGGTTTTGCAGCCAGCAGCTCACTGACTCCAGTCTCACCTCCAGTCTCACCTCCTTGGCCTGGACCCAGGTGCTGGGTTCAGTGACGGTCCTGGTTACTGCACCTCTACTCCCTGGGTCCTGCATATGCAACCACGGACATGTACACACTATCTGGTTGCACCAACAGTGATATTAGTGAGCAAATGTTCATCCAGTGGGCCAGCTGAGCTTGAAGGGTGGTAAAGGATGCTCAGGTAAGTGTCTGGAAGGTGTCTGGAAGGTCTGTGATGGTCTCAGCCCAACCAACCTTGATGATCTTGTCTGAGCAGGTTCCTCCCGGATTCCTGAAATCTGATTAAACCGTCTTATGAAGGGGCTCAATCTGGCTGTTGCCCTCACTTACATGCACCAGAGGGTCCCCCTTTTAAGCCTGATGACCCATTTACAAATCCAGCTCTTTGTTGCCAGTGGAGCTCAAACTGAACTGTTTCTTTACAAGTCCGGGGTGCTAGTCAAAGGTGGAAACCTGCTGCAATGTCAAGGACACTAGGCTGAGGTTGAGCGACCCTGTGCGGCAGTGGGTCAGTCACGGGGTGGGGTGGAATCACACAAGAGTCCAGAGGCTCACCACACCCACCTTCCTTCAGGAGGACACAACTTGCCTGCACATCCAGGGCAGCTACAGCTTGGTGGGAGCCCCAGGGACAAGCGTGCAGGTTGGGGGGCTGCGCAGTGACGCTGACATCTGGATCCCAGGCCCGTGCTGTGAGCCAAGGCAAGGTCACGGCTGCTGAGGATCCAGGGCTGGCCCGCGACTGCTGACTCAGGCTCACCCTGAAACCATGCAGCTGAGGGCATCCCGAAGCGAACTGGTCACACAATGTGATGCCTCCATCCAGGGATGCGCTACTTGATGACTCTGGGGACAGAGGGAGTTAGGGTCTCCCCACCATGGGTGGCCTAGGAGCATGGGCCAGGACAGCAGCAGAAAAAGAGCAGAGCCCCAGGCTGGGCCTCAGCAGCAGCTGCTGGGGTTCCTGCTCTTGGCAGAAGACAAAGGGAGTTTGTGTCTCACTTCCCCACAGGCCTGCAGCGCTGTGTGACCACGCAGACTCTTGTCATAGGACTGGCAGTAATAATGAGCCTCGTCCTCAGGCTGGAGCCCAGCGATGCTCAGGGTGGCTGAGCTGCCAGACTTGGAGCCAGAGAATCGATCTGGGACCCCTGAGGGTCGATTGCTATTAGCATATATCAGGAGTTTGGGGGCTGCTCCTGGGAGCTGTTGGTACCATTGTACACTATAACCATCACCAATGTTGGAGCTGCTTCCAGTGCAGGAGATGGTGACCCTCTGGCCCAGGTTCCCAGAGACCGATGGTGGCTGAGTCAGCACAGACTGGGCCCAGGACCCTGAAGGGGGAGAGAGAAAGAGACGGGTTATATAGCAGATCGAGTGACTGGTTGTCAGAAAAGACTGGAAAACTTCACACAAGTGAAAACTGTTACTTGTTTTTTTTAGTAACATACAGAGATGTATAATAGTAAAATTTTAGTTCTTGTATATCTGTGTCATTTTTTTTTTTTTGGTCAGACTTTTTTCTTAGCTTGCGTACAACTTGTTTGTATTTTAAATAAAACTGTCCTCTCTGATTTACTCTCTTCGTTTAATAGCAAGTAAATGAGGGAGTTTAATGTTCCCACAGTTGTTCTGAAGTGAGGACAGCTGAATGCAGAAACCACAGCCCACTTCCTACACACCTGTGTTCTCTCTGCTTCCACCTTGCAATGGTGTCCGAAATCCTGGGCCAGGAGTGTGAGAAAAGACCTGTGGTCACATGTTCTCTCTTCAGTCACTCAGAGGCTCCTCCTCTCTCAACCCAGGCAGTCCTGGAGGCGCCCTGGGGCAGTCCAGGTGTCTTCTAGGCTGTCACCATGTAGGGTAAAGGTTGATCAGGTATTTCTACGCTCCCACAACTGATGATGGACACCTGTGGTGCTATGAGCATTCCAGGGTGGGCATGCGCAAGTGGGCGCACCTGTGTTGGACACAGGGCTAAATGGGCGGCGTCATGAGGATGCCAGAACTGCGAGGACCAACAGACAGAACCAATAGGACCGACAGTATTGACGAGCAGCAGCAGCAGCAGCAGCAGAGAGAGGGAAGAAGCAGCCGAGAGGGTGAGATGCACCAGGGGCTGGGAGGCCTGCCAGCCTCCCGGCCCCCCCGGCACCTCTGCCTGCCATGTACCTGGCCACCTCTACTAAATAAAGTATGAAAAGCCACCGAGGGCTCCAAGACTCTCCTTCCTTGACCCGTCTGCTCAGAACCATCCTGAACCTGCCTCCAGTGCCACCTCCATCCTGCAGCTACATGTAGGAATCAGCAAATGAATACTTTGTAAACAGTAAAAGTATGCAAGTTGCTCTGCCCTTGCTCCCTTATCTACACACAGTTCCCCTCCCTAGCAGGGGGTCTTAAACCAGAGGGGCTCTGGTGCCAGAATGGAAAGCCCCAGGCTCGTTTTTCTACCCTTATCTTCCTTGTCTGTGACTCTGACTATAAAATCCCAGACAGCATGGGGTCCTTCCCTCCAAGGCTGAGGCTGGCCTAGCAATAAAGTCTGTTTGCTGTGAACCAATCGATCTCCGGTGTGCTGACTCGTCTCAGTGCCTTGGCTCTCCAGTCCGGTGTCATACGGCCACATAGCAACCCTCCTTGAGGGCTCCAATCCGGGGCTCATACAAATTTGCTACATGCTAGGACACAGGTGGAGCCAACACTAGAATGTTAAGAAACCTCATTTTCTTCTTGCAGATGATCCATGACACTCAAACTGACAGCCGCTCTATTTCTGAAGTCACATGACCTGACTCTCCTGCTCCCTCCATCCTTCTGCACACTCACACACAGGAGGGCACCGAGGACAAGGTTTTGGAGGACGCACGGCTTTCCCCCTCTCTCCACAGATGCGCAGGCTGTGGGTCCTTTGCCTTTGCCCAGTAGCACAGTTGGCATTCCCCTAGGGCCCAGGGGTTGGATGAGAACATCACTGATTTCTGCAGAAACGTCTAACTTTGCACATATCTCCACTCAAAGGGCTTCTCAAAGGCCCTTTCCAAAGGTCCACAGCGTCTTTGGGATTCACCTCCAGGCTCCCTGAAAATTGGAGGGGCCTAGTCCCTGGTGAGAGGGGAGCTCAGTGGGCATTTGTGGTCAGGCTGGGGTCAGCACCGTCCAATCTTATCACCACGCTGGGCCCAATGTGTCTCCATGTCCTGTGTCCCTGTCCCAAGCGCTACCACCAGGGAGAGGAGCTGAGGACCCCTTTGCAACGCCACAGAGAATCACACTGACACACAGAGATTCAGAAGCCTTTGTTCTCCATGAGACTTGCATATTACCTGAAAAATCAGAGTTTTCAATGCAGGTTGTTCCCAGTGAAACTGGCAGTGAGTGAGGTGGGCGTTAGCACCAAGGAGCCCAGGTCCCAGTGAAGACTTTCCAAAGGTCTCCTGAGCTCACAGCTGGTGCTGGGTCTGTGATGTCCCCTCATCTCACAGCTCCCGGCTAAAGGGTATGCTTGGCCGCGCATTCTGCACAGATGAGTCCACACCACCACTCAGTTTGGGTGCTCAGTCCCGTGCGTAGCTTCATTCGAGGAGGATTCCTGGGGCATTTGATGTCTGTGTTTGTCCCTTGGGAGGAAGCACCTGCTGTCGCCTCTCATGGGGCCATGAGCACAAGCACAGGCTCAGTCCCAAGAACCATCTGAGTTTAAGGCAAGCCTGGCCAACTCTGAGAAGCCCCACAGCGCCCCCTGCTGCATTCTCTAGAGAATGTCTGTGGTATGGGGAAGGATGAGGAAGAAACTTGAGCCTGTTTCACTTAAAATGAGTAATTGCTTCCTATGCTTGAGTCCCTGAAGAGAGTTTTCATTTTGAAATTTGAACAATTTTAGTTGTTTCCATTTCATGTTCTCATTCAGTTTATGTTTAAGAGCTCTTAGAAGTTCTGCGATCTGCTCTTTTTCCTTTTTTTTTTAAATTTTTTTTTCTTTTATTAAAATATTTTAAAATTTACATATACTTGCCATGCTCTTTTTCCTTTTATGCTGAGTGTTTGCACTTGGTCATCAAATGGACTTCATGATAGTTGAATAAAATATCCTGCCCATGTGTCCGCATCTAAATCATCTCATGGCTAGTGTCTGTATATTAGCTCTATTTCAAGTTTTATTTTCCCCATTCCTTGATCCTCAGAGAACATGGCAGTGAAATCCTTCCATTCCTGACTCACTTTGTTATCATCCACAATTTTAGTGGTGTTTCTGAGGGCCTTGGATATTGAGGGTTAATTCGGGGTGTATGTGTCATTAATATCACCTTCACAACAAGTTAAACATCGCTGTGGTAACATAGAGGTAGAGGTACCGAACGACCTTCCATGTTCACGATAGTCTCCTGGGTGCAGGTTAGAGTTGACCCCAGCTACAGCAGAGGCTTCTGCTGGTGGGTTGAGAGGGGGGATTGTATTTCCAGAAGATACCAGTGATGGTCCCATTTCACCCTGAGAGGAAATGCTCATTTCTCTGCATGGCTAATTCATGGATGAGGGTATAGCTGTTAGTGCTCTTTGAAGAAGACTTCCTGGGGTGCTGGGATCTCCCAGTCACAAAGTTGGCCCAATGGGTCACACAATTGGAGCTAAGCCCCCTCCCCATCCTCATGGGGTGGGGAGTGTCTTAGAGGAGTCACACTGGAGGGCCACAGCCTTGGGGGCCCGGAGGAGGCATGTGGGGATGAACCTGTGTGTGTGCTATTGTTGCGCCTCAGTTTCCTTCGCATCAGAGATTAACCCAGTTATTCAACAGTGTTTGCAACTTTATTTACTTGGACAGTGTAGAAGATGTGGGGGTAACTGATGTGCAAAGGGCTGGGGGGGCATTCCAATCCTTAGGTAGCAGAGGCAGCTCCTTATCAGGTAGCTGACTTTGTGATGCTAATTTAGAAAGCAGTGACTGAAGAGTGATGCTGTAACTTAGGGGCAAAGGACACTGACCTCAACACCCGATTTGCCAGGTGCTTCAACTACTGTGCAGTGAGGTGGAATGTCAGTGAACAACACATTTTGCCGCAGGGGATCCTCCTTTGAGGACCTCACCAGCCTCCAGGGTCTTTTGGGGATGACCAGGATTGAAATTTCATTTCTCCAGGAGCTCTTCCTTGTGGGAAGGACCCACAGGTGATGTAGGGGACCATTCATTTAGTGCCACAGCCTACCCACTGTCACCGTGATGAACCCAGTGTGGCAGGGGAGCAGCCCATTGCTTTGTGTTTTGCCGAAGACCAGCTAGGACAGAAGGCCAGGTCCCCAAAGGATGGAATGGCGTAGGTGAGGGATAGGGTTACAAAACTCAAATCGGGGTTTGGTGTGCGTCCTAACTGAAAGTCTCAGCAGGCCTCTATTTATACAATAAGGAGTAAGGGGCGGGATTACATGAACATGTGGATTGATCAGGAATTTAACAATGACCTTTCTTTCAAGAGCAGCTTGGGGTCATGTGACCTTCAGCCAGGCTAGCTAACATAGATTATAAAA
>JAGFMF010011851.1:0-20260 GCA_019455555.1 Galemys pyrenaicus | reverse complement strand
ATTAACATCTGAATAATATCTGTACCTTTGCATTTGGTTCCCTCCAGAAATCACCAGTTCCCTTTAAAAAATGCAAAGGCCATAAACTTAATTAACAAAGTAAAAAGGGAAAGGGAGGGGTCCCACAGCCCTCATCACCTGAGGGATGTAGGATCTATCTTAACAAAAGCAGATCTACAAAACCTTCACAATGACCCAGTCTTGAAGGACTTGCAGAAGTTCCCGAGGCTTGTGGCCCATACTAAAATGTCAATCTATTCTTTGAATTTGTAAAATAACCACATTCCAATTATATCTATTTTTACCTGATTATACTATATTAATTTTCTAGAATTTGTAATATTAGCCAATTAGTAGTACGTCATCAAAATGCATGGCAAACACTTTGTTTAATAAAAACAGCCAATTCTATAACCACCCCCATGGATGATATTCCAGTGAGCACGTATTTTTTGTAACTTTTAAAACTTTTAAATCGGCCAAAACAAAAGGGAGTTCGAAAGGGGGTCAACTTTGGAACCTCTGATTTTTCAGGGCAGTTCCCCTATGGCGGGCTTTTGCCTCACGGCATAGTTAGGTGACCCTGTCAGTGTTTCATTTTCTGGGCTTCTTCCACTTTGTGGGAATCAGATGTTTTGTATAGAAAAAGAGTGCCTTACCCAGTAGAGGTAACTTTTTGGAAAGCGGCTCCCAGGCAATTTTGAAACCATGCTGCGGTCCCTCCCCTGCTAACAGTCGCCCTGGAAGTCACAGGAAGTTGTCTGGACTGATTCTCCTCTCCCCTCTTGTCCCTGCTGGTCAGTTTCCCTCTGGGTAGTCAGGAAAACAATGATGTTTAATATTTAAACAAAAGATTTCATGTCTATGATGCACAATTATTGTACCTTTAATCCAGCAGTAGTTGGAAACAGCCAACAGAGAGGATACGGCTATCCTTACAGATAACTAAATGAACATATTTTAAAAAACAGGGCCTGTGAGGACTCGCCCTCCTCAGCCTTCAGGCTCCTGCCGGGCACTGTCACTCTCAGCAGAGCAGGTCCAGGTGATGCTCCTGCCCTCAGCGCCTTTCCACAAGCAGAGACGCTGCCTGGTGACAGGATGACAGTTGAAACCCAGAACTTACTACAAATGACATCGGGGCATACGCACGCCACATGCAGAGAGCAGGAGGTGGAGCCGCCCTCGGGTGAGCGCACCTGGAGGGCCACAAGTGGACATGATACAGCACCTTAGACTCGGCAGGTAACTGTATACTTCGTTCTTTTTGTTTTTTTTTAAGATTTATTTATTTATACATACAAGAGCTGGGGTACAAGTCAGAGTCCAGGGTGGTGAGAGAATTCACAGGTGACAGAGTGGGGAGCAGAACAGGCAGATCAACTGAAGTACACTGCTGAGGGGAGCAGCGGGCCAGGCAGGAGAGGTCTGCTGTGCAATGTGGGTCCCCTCCCTGGCCGGAAGCAGGGATCAAACTCAGTCTTCAGTGGCTGTGGTTTGCTTCATAGTGCGTTGCTTAACTAAGTGTGCCACCAGGGAGGCCCTATAGTTGGTTCTTATCTCTGAAAAAACCCCGTGGTACACAAATGCCACACCGTGAAGGTCATCCAGTTGATCCCAGATGTGGGCATTAGATGTCCATCTGTCATAAACATCCTGTGCAGATTTGGGGTTCTTTTCAGTTTTGATGATTGTGAAAAGTTGCTATAAGAGTCTCTTGGAGGTATTTCTCTGGACAAAATTTCTAGACTCACTTATATAATTGGATAATTTACAACTGATTCCTTTCACCAAAATTCTGAAAATAAGAAAAGCTACTGAGCACTGGTTCAAGTGAGATAAATAAGATGCCAGTGCAGCCGGGCTGACTATCCCACAAGCACAGCATAGACGGGGTGCAGTTCCAGACACCTCAAGAGCACAGAAAACGGATCACTGCTTTTCATATAATAGGGGAAAATGAATATAAACCAGCTGAGAGTTGCCATCCTAACCTGAGAGACAAGCACTGTTGCATGGAGACCCCTCACCTAGGGATGTGCTGCTGAGAGTGACTCTGAGGACAGAGGGGGGTGCGTCCTCCCCCCAGGGGGTGGGCTGGAGGAGCCTAGGCCAAGACAGAAGCAGAGAAGGAGCAGAGCCCCAGGCTGAGCCTCAGCAGCAACTGCTGGGGTTCCTGCTCTTGGCAGAAGACAAAGGGAGTTTGTGTCTCACTTCCCCACAGGCCTGCAGCGCTGTGTGACCACGCAGACTCTTGTCATAGGACTGGCAGTAATAATGAGCCTCGTCCTCAGGCTGGAGCCCAGCGATGCTCAGGGTGGCTGAGCTGCCAGACTTGGAGCCAGAGAATCGATCTGGGACCCCTGAGGGTCGATTGCTATTAGCATATATCAGGAGTTTGGGGGCTGCTCCTGGGAGCTGTTGGTACCATTGTACACTATAACCATCACCAATGTTGGAGCTGCTTCCAGTGCAGGAGATGGTGACCCTCTGGCCCAGGTTCCCAGAGACCGATGGTGGCTGAGTCAGCACAGACTGGGCCCAGGACCCTGGAAAGAGGAGAGACATGGAGTTGGCTATAGCTGGGTTCTACACAAGGAGAGGAGACAGGGGCCCATTCAGCTCCCAGTCTCCCTCCCCTGCTCCTTGTAGCCATTTACCTGTGCAGTGAGAGAGGAGAAAGAGGAGAAGAGGGTAGCAGGCCATGATGCTCACAGCCCCCTAAGCAAGCCTCCAAATTGGGCTGGCCTGGCCCAGGCCTCCTTTTCTTCTCCACCTTCTGCCACAGGAGGGGCTGTCCATGCAAATGAGCTTCCATCCAGGGACTGCCCAGCCCCTCCCTGAGCCCTGGGGCTGGGCTCAGCTCACACCCCATACTGAAGAGGAGGGAGCTCTGCTTGGGGGAGCCCTGGGAGGAAGCACCTGCTGGCCCCACCCAGGGGAGGCAGGAGACTGTGCCAGTTCAAGAGGACACAGATACCTAGTCCTCCACTGGGAGCCCTTGACCAGCCCCTAGACCAGGAACATTGACCAGCAGGGTAGGGCCAACAGGGAAGTGCCACAGCGCCGCCTGCTGGTCGCAGGGCGCACACTCACCATGGCCCAAAGCCTAGGGAGCCCAGCTGCTGTGGGCACATCACCAGGCCACTGTGTCCAGTCACCACCTGGATTGACTCCCAGCTGGTGCGATCCATAGTGCTGCACAGGGTCACGGCAGCTCCTCTCGCTCTCGGTAGCGTCTTGGTGTATAGGGATGCGGCATGTACATAAATAACCACTGAAATCTGGCATGCTTGGCGCAGACCCTGCAAACATCTATTTCCCCAGCAGTAAGCAATTTAGCAGGAGAACCTGCATGCACTTTCAGTATCCCAAAGCTCACACGTATCAAAGGAGTGGACACAACTGCTCTTCAATATTAATTTCTATCATAATACCTATTTTACGATAATTTAATGTCTTACTATTTCACAAAGTGAAGGAAAGACAATGAATGTATTTTCGATGCTGTCCAATTTATGTTGCTAAGATTATGCTGTTGGTGTCTTCTCTAAAAATGTTTATCCAAAAATGTCTACAAATATTTTCACCTTTTCTGTCCCAAAAACTTTCCTGTTCTAGTGAATTCTTTGATATACTCAACGTGGCAAGTTTCCCGGCGAGTTCCTCCAGGGCAGAGATGATAGTTCTGTCCTAAAGGGCAGGTTTAATACAAAAGGCAGAGAAGAATCTCGGGCACTGGCATAGGCACAAGAGGCAGGTTTGCTAAGAGAGAGGCCTGCATCTCTGTGGGCGGGCGGCCGTGAGGAGAGCTGCCCTCTGCTGAGGAAGGTCGTGAAGAGAAGCCCGGCACGGGACAGGTCACAGGCAGGCAGGAGGCCGCTGCCCTGCACGGGAGAGCGTTGGTGAAGAGAAGCAGCTGCATAGTCACAGGTGGGCAGAGGAGGCTGCGCTGTGCCAGGCAGAGACTACACTGATACAGTCTTCTCCTTGGCAGGGCTCCTTCCTGTGTGGAGTGGTCTGTTGCTGCGGATTTTAAGAACTAGGCAGAGTTTGTAAGGACCAAAGATTCTACTGTGACCTTCAATCTGCATATCCTTACTCTGGTCTGGGCCCTGTGACACTAACAGCATCTGACACTTTGCTTGGCTCTGTGCTTAAGCCGATGAAAAACCAAGGGAGCCCAGGACCCACATTCTGGTTATAGACCAACCCTGGCTGCTTAACTCCACCCCCAGATTCCAATCCTTCTCCCTTCGGTGAGGACGAGGACGACATTATGGGATTTGTAGTCCTGGTGTCTTGGATCGCTTTGGTCTGGGTGGGTGTAGTGTCTGTAAGACCTATTTGGGAGCTTGCTTAGGACATCCTTCCCCCCAACACAGCCAACTCAACAACACTCCAAGGATAAGGAGAGTCTGGCTGATGCTCCCAGAGAACAGAGAGGGAGGGTGGGCAGCTGAGTCAGCACAGGCTGGGAGAGGGAAACTGCAAAGACACACTCCTGGATGATGAAACGGGGCCCAGCCCCTAGCTGAGCCCCACATTGAGGAGAGGGGTTTGCTTGGCCTCTTGGGAGAACTCTGGGAGGAACCACCTGCTGGCTCCAAGGGCCCTGCTCGGGGGACTGTGTCAGGCCAGAGAGGAAAAGCTGCTGCTGTGTGTCCATCAGGAAGGCCCCAGCACAGGTCCAGGTGCAGTCCCAGCCCAGGCTCCTCTGAGGGACTAGGCCTTATTGCTCAGCTGTGGACGGTCCCACAGCGCCCCCTGCTGCACACAGGACACACTCACAGGACCCCAATACCTAAAAGTACAAAATTTTTCTGCAGCTCACAGATGCCTGCTCTACTCACAGCCATGCTCTAACTGGTACACAGTGTGGTCCCAGCTGCCACATTGGTTATGCTAATTTCTCACTCTCACATGGAGTTTTGTTGTGTAGAAGGTTCCAAAAAAAACGCAGTGTCAATAACTGAAGCGTTTCATCAGAAAATAAAATAGTGTTAAGATGGCAAAACTTCCTTAGTATATATTTTAGATATGCATAAATGGTTATTTTTCAGTGCACAAATCTAAAAATAATGATTTCTGACCCTTTTTACATAAATGTATTTGCTTTTTAAATATCCCACATTGTAGCAAAAAAAAAAAAAATATCCACATAAGCACTCAGGGGTTGTGAGTGGAGATAATGAAAACAAAATCTAAGAGATACTCCAAGAAAAAGAACTTGTTTAGGACGTATGCTTCCTTAGAGACAAAGTTAATAACCATCCCTATTTCCCTAGCACAATTGGAAATGTTATTAAGGAACATTCCACCAAAGGGCATAAGATGCAGATAATTTTGAAGGACACAGTAAGAAAACTTCAGGCATCACACCGGTCTGATTTATTTTTTCATGGATGTTATTTCCATGACATAAAAATCAAAATTCTCTCATCAGAAATAGCAGTGATAGCCATGGCTGACCAACAAGTTAACATAAAGTGTTATGAATGGACTTACACCTTTAACTATGGATGCAGATGGTTTAATACAAATGTCAGAAAATGTCGAGCTCCAGGGTCCTGGATTGGGACAGGGATGAAACTGAGCCAGAAACACAGGGCTGGTGAGAGGCTGAACTTGCAAACCTCAGCAGCATCTTTATTTTTCAAAAGCTTTTTATAATTGTTTTGGACTTGCGAGAATCAAAACCATTTCAGACATGACATAAATCGATCATTTTTCCATTAACTCTGTTTCAACTTTTTTACAAACATTTGATATCACTAATCGTGGAGCTCAATCGGGCAAGCGGTGTTTGTGATTAAAGTTATTCCTTGCTAAAGATAAAGATGGGAGCTGTGGGTTGTCCAGTTTTACCAGGGGAGCTTCTACAGCTTCTGCCCACTAGTGGAGGTGGGGATGGTACAGATTTACTAGGGGAGCTTTTAGCACCTTTGCCCACATTTGGGAGGGAGCATCCCTTAGGTGAGATGGGTCTGGAGAGAGACAAAGTGTTGGCTCAGAGCTCTTCCTGAGAGGTCTGGCTGAAAAGTTTCATAGCCTCGGGGCCCATTTAAATCCTGTTAAGCTGAGTGTGCTCAGCCTTCTGGCCATCTTGACCTCCCCATATTCACAGGTGTACCTGGCTGTGACTCTACTGTTTCTCCACAAGAAAAGATCTCAATAGCTGATTGACTAATAAATTGATGAGCCATCATGTGTGTAATTGATTCCAGTGCTACAGAGACTCATACACTCACAGCACAACGCCCCAACGCAGGCCCGTCGCCAGCGAGGAGAGAGATCCAAAGATCCTCTTAGAAACTTTGCCTGGACTCAGAGGATGTTCTCAATTTCCTCATAGAAGATGAAGAACTTTGCGGGAAAAATATTCTTGCTGGATTTGTTGTCTTGGACTGTTCTGAATACGACACTCCGTTCTCCTCTTGCCCATAGCTCTTCTTCAGAGCACTCTGCGGTCAGCCTGATCCCTTTTCCTTCGTGGGATGTCTTCTTCGTGCCCTGGTCAGCTTCATTATTTTTCCTGTGTCTTGGAATCTTCTTACTATGTGTATCACTGTCATTTTCCTTTCACTGTGGTCCTTTGGTGTTCTTCCAGCCTCCTGCATCTCTCTTTTCATTTCCTTCCTCCTGTTTGGGAAGTTCTCCTCAGCTATTCTCTTTGTATAGTCTCTCAGTCCTTTGTCCCCTCTCCTCAGCTTCTGGGATCCTAGGACTTTTATTTTCCTTCCTCATGGTTGAAAACATGACTTTTCAAGAAGAAGTGGTATTTTATTTTCATATTAAGGAGTTTAGTTGAGAGTGTCAAGAGCAGAAAGGCGGCGTTGGATGAGTGCGGGAACTGGAAGATGAGGTTTTATGCAGCGGGTCTGGTCTCTGTGAATCTCCTCACGGAGACGTGTCCCTGGACATGGGAAGCATAGAAGAACGTGCTCCCGTGAGGGGGGGGTGACCTGAGGCCCTGAAGAGGGGGAGAGGGCCTGAGTATCCCCCACAGGATTTGAGCTTCTCCCCAGGGCTCACTCCTGTCCCAGGTCTAACCGCCTCGACCTCACACGGACGGTCAAGTGCCTGTGTGGCAGGCAGCTGTGGGCTGTGGCTCCTCCCGTCACATGGCCTCAGCCTGCACCTCCCAGCTCACGATCCACCTGGACAACGTGTCAGCAGCTCAGCACTGAGCTGGGGCGAGCAGGGGCTCTGCCGTGAAGCCAGAGCAGCAGCGTCCATGCTGTGGGGACGCTCCCCCGGCCGTGGCCCTGGGCGCTCACCAAGAAGCTTGAAGTCGTCTCTTTCTTTTTTTGCTTTGCTCAGTAAACTTGCACTGTGCTGACAGAAAAATAAAAAGGATGGGGGAGAACAGATCAGTAGTTTCTGGATGATAAGCTTTGATCAAGAGGCACAGTTTCTGTATCATCCAGAGGCTAACCAGGCAGAGCGCTAGGCACTGGGCGTCATGCGGCCAGCACTGGTCCACAGCAAGGGCCCAGCACGGCACCAGTGCTACAGCTCTTACGATGCCCTTGGGCCAGCATCGGTCGTTTCAGAGACCACAGGCACAGGCTGAGGGGCTCTCTGCAGGCACAGCAGAGGCAGGGCTGGAGGCAGGTGCACCTCAGGCTGCAGGTCACCTGCGCGGCTCCATCCCACCAGCCGAAGGACCCGCCACTGCCCAAGCTCACCCAACCTTGGCTCAGGCAGATCAGTGGGGATCAGAGCCAAAGTCCCAGAAGGTCTCTGGAAGGTCTGTGATGGTCTCAGCCCAAACAATCTTGATGAACTTCTCTGTGCAGGTCCCTCCGGCATTCCTGAAATCTGATGTGAAGCCGTCTTATGAAGGGGCTCAATCTGGCTGTTGTCCTGACTTAGATGCCCCACAGGGTCCCCCCTTTCAAGTCTCATTAGCCCATTTACAAATCCAGCTCTTTGTTGCCAGTGGAGCTCAAACTGAACTGTCTCTTTACAAGTCCGGGGTGCTAGTCAAAGGTGGAAACCTGCCGCAATGTCAAGGACACCAGGCTGAGGTTGGGCGAACTTGTGCGGCAGTGGGTCCGTCACGGGGTGAGGTGGAGTCACACAAGAGCCAAGAAGCTCACCGCACCCGCCTTGCCTCAGGAGGACACAACTTGCCGGCACATCCAGGGCAGCTACAGCTTGGTGGGAGCCCCAGGGACAGGCGTGCATGTTGGGAGGCTGCGCAGTGACGCTGACATCTGTATCCAGACCCGTGCTGTGAGCCAATGCAAGTGTCACGGCTGCTGAGGACACAGGGCTGGCCCGCAACTGCTGGCTCAGGCTGGCCCAAGGACCAGGCAGCTGAGGGCATCCCGAAGCGAACTGGTCACACAATGTGATGACTCCATCCAGGGATGCGCTGCTTCAGTGACTCTGAGGACAGAGGGAGGGAGGGTTCCCCACTAGGGAGTGGCCTGGAGGAGCCTGGGCCAGGACAGCTGCAGAGAAGGAGCAGAGCCCCAGGCTGAGCCTCAGCAGCAGCTGCTGGGGTTCCTGCTCTTGGCAGGAGAGAAAGGGAGTTTGCGTCTCACTTCCCCACAGGCCTGTAGCACTGTGTGACCACGCAGACTGTCATCCCAACTTGAGCAGAAATAATGAGCCTCATCCTCAGGCTGGAGCCCAGCGATGCTCAGGGTGGCTGAGCTGCCAGACTTGGAGCCAGAGAATCGATCTGGGACCCCTGAGGGTCGTTTGCTGTTTTCATATATCAGGAGTTTGGGGGCTGTTCCCAGGAGCTGTTGGTACCAGGACACATAATTACTCCCGATGTTGGAGCTGCTCCCAGTGCAGGAGAAGGTGACACTCTGGCCCAGGTTCCCAGAGACCGATGGAGGCTGAGTCAGCACAGACTGGGCCCAGGACCCTGAAGGGGGAGAGAGAAAGAGACGGTGATGAGAGCAGGAAGCAGGGATCCCTGGATTCTCTCAGCTCTCCCCTGCCCCATACTCCGTTACCTATGCAGTAAGAGAGGAGCACTAGGAGAGGGGACCAGGCCATGGTGTTCATAGCTCAGTGAGCCCAGAGTGGGGCTGGGCTGCCCCAGGCCTCCTTTTCTTCCCCACCCTCTGCCACAGGAGGGGCTGTGCATGCAAATGGGCTTCCATCTTGCCCAGCCCAACCTGAGCCCTGGTGGTGGAACTCAGCACATACCCCAAACTTGGGTAGTGGGAAGGTGTTATTTTTCTCTTGGGAGAGCCTGGGAGGAAGCATCTGCAGCCACCACACACAGGTGTCCAAGCGCACACAGCTGCTCCGTCCCCATCAGAATTGAGGGCACAGGTGCCAGGGCAGGGACATCTGCACAGAGGATCCTTACTATACAGTGTGTAGAGCCCACAGGACAGTCTCACGGCGCCCCCTGCTGGTCGCAGGGCACACAGCAGGACCCAAAGCCCTGGGAGCCAGCTGCTGTGTGCAGGTCACCAGGCCACTGTGTCCAGTCACAGCCCTGGGGCTGACTCAGCGCTGCACAGGCTCACTGGGCGTGTCCATCCTCAGTGAAGTCCGAGGCAGTACATAAGCTGATGGAGGCAGTACATAAGCTGATGGAGGGTAAGAATGGAGAACCTGAAGAGGAGGCGTCAGGAGACCTGGCTCACACAAGCAGGTGGGGGTCGAAGGGTTAACAGCCATTAGCCCAGCTGTGGAAGCAAAGCCCCTTAGTTGTCAATGCCCAGATCAGGAAGTGACCACCCAGACAGGGTCAGGCTGCTCTAGGGGCCGTGTGGCGCTCAGACCAAAAGCAAAGATACGGAGATTGAGCTCTATCCCAGGAACCCATGTGGCACCTCTGAGCCCAGTGGAAGCTCCGCTGCACAAGCTCAGGTCCCTCTCAAATTCTACACAGTCTCTGCAGGGCACTGAGCCGCCGTCCTTCTGCCCACCTGTGACTGTGCAGGCGCTTCTTTCGCCAACCCTCTCCTCTGCAGGCAGCAGCCTCCTGCCTGCCCGTGACCTGTGCCATGCTGGGGCTTCTCTTCACTGACGTCCCTCAGCAGAGGCAGCTCTCCTCAAGGCCGCCCGCCTGCAACCACGCAGGCCTCACAGCAAGCCCGTCCCTTCGGGGCAGCCCTTTCTCCCACGTGTCTCTGCAAGTGTCCTTTGCTCTTCTGCCCCTTGCCCTAGTAAACTGGCTCTTTAAAAGTAACTAACGTCTCTGCCTCCTGCAGAGTCTCTCCTGGGAAAATCGGTGCATACTGCTGAGCAAGGAGCTCGGTGAAACCTTTCGCAGAGTGACCCGAGAACACTGCTCCCCAGACCCACTGACTCCAAAAAGAACGACATCATCAACGACCGCTTAAATTTTAAGACCAGAGAAGATTCTGCCAACATCATAACTTCCATTGTTATGGAGTTAGCTGGCCCTTAACCCAGGCTATGGAAGGAGAAACCAGGCGGTATGCAAGGATTTCTGGAGACCAGGCACTTCACTTCACATTCATGTGACTATGGTCCCAGACACGGACCTTTTCCAAAACTCTGGGCCCAGAACAAAGGCTGGGGACTCCCTTTACACTTTACCATCTTTACATTGCTACATGGGTATAATATATATAGAAAACCATGTGCTTGAAGGCTACTTCCCCGAGGAAAGGGGAGTGCTGCAGGGAGACCATTTTCCAAGGACACACACCAGCCTGACGTCTTATCTGGCCCTGTGAAATGCAGCTCCGTGCAGGACTGCTGAGACTGGGCCATGCGTCTAACTTGCTCCTGACCTGCACTGGTGTGTTCATTGCACTTAGGACAACTCTGTGACCGGGGAGGGAGCTCCCCATCGAGTTCCTGCAATACTCTTCCACACCTTTGGTATACCAATTATACTCTGGGTACGCTTTCAGTAATCTAAAAATCGTATGTCTTAGCAATTCACTCCAAGGACTCTCCTATAAAATACTTGCATCCTTACCTTCTATTTCTAGGCAATTTAAGTTTTAGGTAAATTTACTAGTTCACAGTAGGAAGGAAGGACAAAGCATCTATTATTGATGTCCGTATTTTTAAGTCAGGTATACTGTTAAAGTCTGGTCCATGCGGGGTGTTCAGTAAGTGTGTGGATGCACCCCTATAGGAGTCAGCTCCCCCAGGCTCCGGTGGAGTCTCTGCCACAACCCTTTATATGGACGACTATGTCCCCTCCGTGTCCTGGTGGCCACCCGAACCCGGCGTGACAAGAGATGCAAGAGATGGTTCACATGAAGACGTCATGTGGTGACGCCCTAATCGAGAGAGCGGGTGACCCACAAGAAGAGGAGGAGATCCAGGGTGAGCCCGCGGAGAAAGCCTTGTGGGACCCCGCGAGACGCACCCTTGCAGCCCGGCACAGAGGGCCCAGGAGACCCCACCTGCTGCTCCTGTTTTGGCCCCCAGACCCCAAATGCAGGAGCAAACGCGTTGCTTTGCTTAAACCTCCCGTGCTGTGCTGCAGTGGTTATGGGGGCTCCAGCCACCACCCTGCCCCTCGCGGAGCTGCCTGGGGCCCCCTCCCCACATCAAGACTCCGTGCTCAATGTGAAGAATCAGACAGTTTGTTCTCACCAGTGTGAGCTGTCTGGTCAGGTCTTGCGAGGACGAGGACTTGTTTCCACCAAGTTTAGGGTCTCAGACTGCAAGTTTTGACCAAACAAACAGGGCACAGCTGTGCTGTTAGAGGGGGTGCAGAATAACCCCATCGGGGTTGCTGCCTCACTCCCCACAGGCCTGCAGCACAGTGTGCGCCCAGCTGCTGCTCTGTGGCTGGCAGTGATTCTCAGCCGCGTCCTCGGGCTGGAGCCCAGTGAGGGTCAGCGAGTCCCCCCGAGCTGCCAGCCTGGGAGCCTGAGGATCGGCCCGGGACCCCTGAGGCCGATGGCTGTTATCACGAATCAGGAGTTCGGGGGGAGCTGTCGGTGCCATTGTGCATTCTAGCCCTGATGTCGGAGCTGCTCCCAGCGCAGGGGATGACGAAGGTCTGGCCCAGTCTCCGGACACCGAGGGTTGGGTGGGGAGTGATTTGAAAGACAACGTGGGTGCTCCTAGACCCACAGCCCCAGCACACACAGGAGCAGGAGGCACAGGGAAGACGCCCTCCCCGCGGGGCTGGTGCACCACAGAGAGGAGGTTCTGGCGAACTTTGGCCTCACTTCCCAGTGGGTCTGAGCACTTCACGGGGCGCTTGTCCACTCCCACCATGGTCCACCCCGTGACCGCACTGTCCTCCTGACCAGCGGCCTCTGCAGTTCACGGGCTGAGCCCGGGCGACAGCGTCTGACAGCGCCCAGGGCGCAAGGACAGTGTCTTCTGCCTCACTCCTGCGGCCTCTCCGCATTCTCAGTGACTCAGGGGGCTGCTTCTCCCCCTTGGGGAGGGCTGTTCTTGCTCTTGTAGAGCAGGTGCATGGAGCCCCCACATGCCTCCTGCCGTGGGTGCCCACCCCAGCGATGTTTCTTGCAGCACGGGCCTGCCGTGGGGGTGTGCCGGGTGTTCCTGGGTTCAGCATTTTACAGCGTCATTTCGCACCACTGCAGTCGCATAGAGAATAAGCCTCGCTGTAAAACCTGCAGTGTTCAAATATTTCATTTTTCCTGTTTCTTTTATAGTTTGGAAACACAGATAAACATACACTCCACGATAGTTGCGTCCTCCAAAATAAGATATACCAGGCAGTTTGTGAGCTTTTCTGTTTGTTTCTTATCTACATAATACTATATATGCTGATGTAATATCGCTGTGTAGCTACATACATCCTGTACAGTAAGCCTGAGCAATGTCCCATAGCAGAGGAATGCGACTTTTGAAGGACTCTAAGCCGTTTCCTGTTTTGATGATTTTATCTAAAGCTGCATAAATGTAGTGTGCACGTTTTTGCTTCCAGTTTTGTGATTATGAAAATACCGCGATAGAGTAGCTTGCATGTTTCCTTGTGGACACGGTGGACCTGTGTTTGGACCAATTTTACTAACGGAGGCTGGCGCGGCTGCCCTTAACCCCGATGGCAGGCCATGTGCTGGGGCCAGCTCGCACATCAGCGATCAAGGAATGCGGACTAGAGCTGGGACATATTGATCTAGGAATATATCGCTGTGTGTGACTCTGCGGATAGTGGGAGAGGAGGGGCCTCCTGCTCAGGGGATCCTGAATGAATTTAACCGTGGGCTTCAACAGAGAAGGAGCAGAGCCCCAGGCTGAGCCTCAGCAGCAGCTGCTGGGGTTCCTGCTCTGGGAAGGAGAGAAAGGGAGTTTGTGTCTCACTTCCCCATGGGCCTTAGCACTGTGCGCCCGCGCAGATCGCCTTGAAAGCAGTAGCAGTAATAATCAGCCTCATCCTCAAGCTGGAGCCCAGCGATGATCAGGGTGGCTGAGCTGCCAGACTTGGCGCCAGAGAATCGATCAGGGACCCCTGAGGGTCGTTTGCTGTTTTCATATATCAGGAAGTGGGGGCTGCTCCCGGGCGCTGTTGGTACCAGGACACAAAAGTCCTTCCGATGTCATAAACGCTTCCAGTGCAGGAGATGGTGATGCTCTGGCCCAGGTTCCCAGACACTGATGGTGGCTGAGTCAGCACATTCTGGGCCCAGATACCTGGAAGGGGGAGAGACAGGGAGAGAGACAGAAAGATGAGATGCTGGGGTCTGGAGACAAGAGGAGGCAGGGATGCCCACACATCTTCCCAGGCCTCCCCCTGCCTCACATCCAGGCACCTGTGCAGTGAGAGAGCAGCACGAGGAGCAGAGGCGTCTAGGCCATGGTGTTCACAGCCCCTGAGCCCACATGGGGCTGGGCAGCCCAGGCCTCCTTTTCTTCCCCACCCTCTGCCACAGGAGGGGCTGTGCATGCAAATGGGGTTGCATCCAGGGACTGCCCAGCCCTTCTCTGAGCCCTGGTGCTGAAGCTCTGGTCACACCTCACACATAAGAAGGGAGCTTTGCTTCACCCCTCGGGAGAGCCCTGGCAAGGCCCTCCTGCCACACACACATGTCCCTGCTCAGGGAACTGTGCAGGCCAAGAGGGCTCATCTGCTAAGTCCATATCCATGCTCTGGCCAAGGCACAGGTTACCAGTGAAAAGATCCTCATTGCACTGAGCAAGGGCCTCAGGACAGTCCCACTGCGCCCCCTGCTGGTCACGGGGCACACTTTCAGCAGGATCCCTGGGGGTTCAGCTGTCTCTAGTCACACACCCAGCTTTGACTCTTAGGCTGTGGGAGCCATAGGGCTGCACAGGGCCGCTGAGGCTACTCTCACTCTCGTGTAGTCCTGGTCTAGGGAGATGCAGCCGGTATACAAACAAGAGCTTGAATGGATATGCCCAGAGCAGATCTTGCCAGCATAGTGTACCGTTGGTACGTAATTTGCAACCTGGATACATTTTCAGTAGCCCAAAACCCATATGTATTAAAGAAATGCATTTCAACTCCTGTCCTATAATTACTACCTTAATATTCGAGTTTTAGTTAATCATTTTACTAATTCACCATGTAAAGGAAGAACAATGAATTTATTTTTAATGTTGTTCCAATTACTTTCTAATGAATGATGCTGTTGGTGTCTTGTCCAAAAATGTTCACCAAAAAAGTTTGCAAATGTTTTCACCAATGTTTCTTTTAAGTGGTATATTTTTTTAGTGGCCTCCCGGTGGCACAAGGGGTTGAGCGCCACACTGTGGGGTTTTCGCAGCCACTACAGCATGAGTTCGATCCCAGGCCAGGGAGGGACACTCATGGCACAGCAGACCTCTCCTGCCTCACCAGCTGCTCCCCTCAGCAGTGTGTTTCAGTCAGTCTGCCTGTTCTGCTCCCCACTCATCACCTTCCACAATTCTGGCCTGTCCCGAGCTCTTGTATGCATAAATAAATAAATCTTTTTTTAAAAGAATTTATCTTGTGGGTTATGGATGTTTATTATGTGGGTTATGGATGATTTTCCACATGGAACCTTCTCTCTCCCAGCAGTAAACCCAATTATGTCATGATGGTACATCTTGCAGATGTTACTCAATTCTCTTTTCTTAGGAATTTAGTGTATATATTTTTAAGTGATGTTTTGTTTGTTTTTGTGCCTGGTATATCTAATCATTTCTCAACTATTTTTCAGTTTCTTGTGAAATATTTTCTAGCTTTCAGGTATAAACCTTTCAGATGTTCCTTTTCCATATTACATAATCATACTTGCATTGTTTTTATGTTTAAAATGTTGGTGACTCGGGGCCTCCCTGGTGGCACAATGGGTTAAGCACAGCACAGTGAAGCATCCACAGCCACTGCAGCACGAGTTCAATCGCTGCCATCGGCCAGGGAGGTGACCACATGGCACAGCAGAACTCTCCTGCCTCCCCGCTGTTCCCCTCAGCATTGTGTTTCAATTAATCTGCCTGTTCTGTTTCCCACTCTGTCTCTGGTGGATCTTCTTACCCCTCCACACACCTCTGGCCTGTATCCCAGTTCTTGTGTGCATAAATAAATCTTAAAAAAATGTTGATTGCTAATTTCTCAATATAGAATCAACTGATGGCCGATGTTGCCGGAGCTGGTGCCCAGATTGCAGCACCAAGACCAGAGGCATCTGGGAGTCCTTCCCACAGGCTGGGCTGCAGTGGCCACCCTGGGCTCCTCTGCCACCTCCACAAGGAATTGTTACCTCTGAGGGAGCAAGCTTGGTCTCTGAGAACATGAACAGGGTGAGGATACATTAGCACAGAGAGTTAGCACAGAGAGTTCTCAGTCAGTCCAGGAGGGTCCTAGATAACCTCAAGGGAGCTGGGAGAGCCCACTGGCCCCCCAGTTCACACGTGCTGTCCTTGGACCCTTCTTGCCACTCCCATCCAGGGACAGAGAGGCCATCGTGCTTGTGGCAACAAAATAATTCTTTTTTGCAGGGAGGGAGATCTCTGAAAGGATCTTCGACTCCTTAGGGACAGTGTCAGGAACAAGGAGCCGCTGGTCAGGAGCACCAGTGACAGCAGGCAAAGCCCGGGAAGTGGGGCACAGGGGTAGGGAGGGAGGGGGTGATGGTCGCCCAGGAGAGGGTTCTGTGCCCTGCATCTGATGTCGTTTCCTGGAGCCAGTGGGTTTGGAGAGCAGGTTCATTCTGGGAAAGGTTTCACCAGAGCTCCCCTTTCAGCTCTACATGGTGAATTCCCAGGCGAGTTTTTCCATGAGGCAGAGACGTAGTTGTTTTCAAAGAGCAGATTTATTGGAGAAAGGGACAGAAGAATAAAGGAGACTGGCATAGACACAAGCACGCAGAAAGAGCTGCACCTTTGTAGGGGCAGCGTTAGGTTTTATTCTCTTCTTTTGGTAGGGAGGGGCTTGTCTTTGTGAGTGGTTTAGATTGTTGCCGATTTTGGACAGCTATGCCAAGAAAGGGACCAGAAAGAGACAGAGGTTCCACAGTGGGGAATCTCCATGTCTTTGCCCTCAGGTCTGCTATCCCAATATTCCCTACAGCATGTGATACCTGCTTGCGGCTTCTGCCTTATGATGAGGCACCTGACCCTAGGATCTTGATTTCTGTAGCTGGGTTTACGGTTCTGTTTATCCTCTACCCCGCTTCCTTATGTGAGTTCTAGTTTTGTGGTGCCTCCTTTAGGTTTTCGATTCTTTCCCCACATTAGATCCACTGCCATGTGCAATCTCCATTCCTCACAGCACGGGAGCGCTGTAAGGGCATTGGGCTTGTTTCATGCCTATGAGTATCATCCTTGTCCTCAGAGTGAAGCCCAGAGGGGATCAAACAGGTTCTAGAAACAAACCTGAGACAGCGAAAAATCAGACATGAAACCCATGGAGCGCTCTCTCTGCTCTCCCAAGTCACAGAATTACACCCTCTGTCTGGGAGCCCTTGGCGCCATTGCCATGGGGACCCCTGATATTTCCTCCGCTCCCAGGGCAGACACCTGTGGCACAGTGACCTGTGGTCAGTGCTCATCTGCGAGTCCACAGGGCAGCACTGCTGCCAACAGCGGGGAGTTCCTACTCCTGGCGTCCACATCCCAGCACTCTGGATTGTAGGGGAGTTCCGTAGGCTGTGTAGGAGAGGGGCAGTGGTCAGTGCCTGTGGGCTCAGGACACCTTCAGGGCAGTCCCTATGGGCTCTTTGAGGTTGCAGCTGGAAGAAAATCTCACCCAGACGCCTACTTCACCTGCTTCCCTGGAGCAAGATGAGCACTTTCCAGCAATAACGGAGCATCCCACACATTCCATGGCAGCACAAGACAGCTCCGTGACACAGGATCCCGATCCCTCATGGTATATCTAACCCCTTCTCTGACGTCACAGCGGAAGGCTCAGGGAGAAGCCAGGGCTGCAGCGTCCCTGCTGGAATTCCTCCCAGCCTGCTCCTCACACGGTTCCCACCTTAGCGCCTGGTTCTGGAGCACAGGAGCTCAGGAGAGCAGAGACCAGCTGTGGGGACTTGACGCTGCTGGGAAGGTCCCTTCTTTTGAGCTTGAAGAAAAAGAAGGTTCAGGGCCCTACCTGCTGGCGCAGTGGGTTAAGCAATGCACTATGAAGCAAACTGCAGCCACTGCAGCACGAGTTTGATCCCTGCCACCGGTTGGGGAGGGAACCCACATGGCATAGCAGACCTCTCCTGCCTCGCCCGCTGCTCCCCTCAGCAGTGTACTTTAGTCGATCTGCCTGTTCTGCTCCCCACTCTGTCTCTGGTGAATCCTCTCATCCTCCTGTACCCCAGCTCTTGTGTGCGTAAATAAATCTTTAAAAGAAAAAAGAAATAGAAGGTTCATGTGTGTCTGACCAAAATTTCAGCAATACAGGCTCTGAAATAATCAGTCCTGGGTCACCAGACAAACAAACAGTGGAATCATAAGTATTACTATTATTATTATTTTTAGTTTTCTTTGGTTTTGCTTTGCTGTGACTTGAGAAACATTAGATGGGAAACGTGGAAGCAGGTCACCGTGATCACGATCTTTTACCAGGTGAAGAAGTGAACATATCACTTTAAAATCTCCGGGGTGTGTTCAGGATCCTGAGCGGGGTGAGGATTTTGTCCCAGTTCCCCACTTGTGCATGTCACTGTGGGGCCAGCGCTGTATCCACCAGCCAGGTGCAGCAGCCTTATTCTCAGGCTGCAGCCCCAAGATGAGCAGGGGCCCTGCACTGGCCCAGGAGTCTTTGGCTCCAGAGAAGAAGCTGGGGACCCCGGATCCTCGGTCTTATCAGAATCTAATGTGGAGAAGGGCAGATATGCGGGAGGGCAGCGCCTCTGATGGTGCTGGTGCATCTAGTTGCCAGCAACACCGAAGACCTTGCTAGGCGACAGGTGAGTGTGGCTAATGCTGCAGTGGCCACTAATAGCTTCACAGTGCTGAGACTTAACCTCTTGTGCCACTAGGGAGACCCCATAATTCCTTATGATGTTGGAGCTGCTTCCAGTGCAGGAGACGGTGACCCTCTGGCCCAGGGGCGCAGACACAGAGGGCAGCTGAGTCAGCACAGACTGGGCCCAGTATCTGGAAAGGGGGAAAGATCCAAAGATGGAGATGCTGAGGTCTAGGATAAGAGCAGGAAGCAGGGCCCCATGCATCTCCCCATGACATTCACCTGTGCAGTGAGAGAGCAGCAAAAAGAGGAGTCCAGGCCATGGTGCTCACAGCCCCCATCCCTACCTGGGACTGGGCTGCCTCAGGCCTCCTTTTCTTCTCCACCCTCTGCCAAGGAGGGGCTATGCATGCAAATGGGGTTCCATCCAGGGACTGCCCAGCCCCTCTCTGAGACCTGGGGCTGGATGGCAGTTAACTCCCCACATTGAGGAGGAGGGAGGTTTGCTTCACTCCTTGGGAGAGTCCCGGTAGGAAGCAGCTGCTGTCAGGGGCCTGTGCCAAGCCAACAGGACCCAGCTGCTGAGTCCCCCATCAGGGAGTCCAGGGCCAGGCTCCAGGCTTCAGGCTCAGGTTCCTCTGGGTGAACAGTCTTCACACACACACACACACACACACACACACACACACAGAGGCTTGGTGAGGGATTGAGCTTCAAGCTTCAGCAACTGCATTTTTCCAGGGCTTTTTATAATCATTTTTTTGGGCTGAAGACAATACCAAGCCAGTTCAAACATGACACAAGGCTATCATTTAACTGTTTGCTGAGACATTTGTGATCACCAATTGTGGTGTTAGATCCTTCAAATGGTGTTTGTGATAGGGAACAAAGTTATGCATCCTTAAGTCAGGTGTACATAATGAAGATCAAGATCAAAGCTATGCAGAGTAAAGATTTTACTAGGGGAACCTGAACCTCTGCCCATACCCTAGTATGGCGCTTTCCCTATGTGAGATGGGTCTTGAGAGAGAGAGAAAGTTCACGCAAAGTCATCCCAGGAGTTCTGGCCTAAAAGTCATAGCACCTCAGAGGCCAGTTTTGGGATCCAGTCCACGACAGTTTAATCAGCGTTTCAGCTATCTTGACTTTGCCATATTCCACAGGTGCACAAACTATTTTTCTCCACAGGCTATATTTCAAGTATACAAAAAATAATCTAGAAAACCTCTAGTATTATATTTTCTACAAAGTTACAAAATTAGCTCTAGTGGAAATATAGTAACTAGATTAAAATTTAATAGAACAAACGAAAAATTCAATTGTAAAATTACCTCAAAGAATTGCATACATTTTCAGAGGAAATTTCAAACAAAATTATGAGAAAAACGATTCCAACTTATTTGTCTACTATTACTATATTAATACATATTACTACTACCATTGTCACTATTTATTACTATTATGACATAATATATAAAAAGTAGATATTTTCCTCATTCTTTAGCAAGAACTATGGCATGATAAATATGCATTCAAATAAATTACACTAAATTAATTACACAAATAAATTACATTAAAAGACAAATGACATTAAATAATAGATGTTCTAAATAAAGCATTAACAAAGAAATCTTACCAATTAAATTGATACATCCTTGCCAAACATTTCATTTAATGATATGAGTTGTATCCATATTATATTTTAATAGAATGTTATATTGATACATCACTAAATTAGATCTTTGTTCCCACAGAAACTGAAAGCGCCTTTTACCAAATATATTACAAATTCCTAATAAAGTCACATAAAATCACAGACCAGGACACATCTCTGACGTGGTAGCACAGACTCTCTCGCAAACCTCATGCCACGGTCCTACAGCGTCTCGTCGGCGGGCAGGTGAAGGGGGTGTTTCCACAAAGAACAGGGAGACGCAAAGGTGGCCTTTCCTCCGTCACCGCTCACCACGCCCGCAG
>JAGFMF010011850.1:348860-364338 GCA_019455555.1 Galemys pyrenaicus | reverse complement strand
GTTTTTCATTGCTGATTGCTGAGTAGTATTCCATCGTGTATATGTACCACAGCTTCCCGATCCACTCATCTGTTTTTGGGCATTTAGGTTGTTTCCAGGCATTGTTAAAGTCTCTCCTTCCATTGCCATCACATCTATGTCAGAGTCTCCCAAGCAGCAGAAACAGCTGATCAAATTCTTCATTGGGGATTTAAGATTTGAAACAACATATGAGAGACTGAGAATACATTTTCAGCAATAAGGGTGGCTATGTGGTAATGAGATATCCAAACACCAAATGATTCAGAAACTTTGGGTTTGTTGCTGATGCTACAGTGGAGGAAATGGATATATATATGAATGCAAGTCCACATGAAATGGAATGGAGACTTGTGGAACAAAAAGTTCCATAACTTTTAGTTCCATAACTTCAGTTGTGGAATCAAAGAAGTCAAGACAAGATTCCAAAAGACCTGGTGCCCACTTAACTGTGGAAATGTTTTTTTTTTTTTTGGTGCCAGTAAAGAAAACACTGAAGAACAACTTACATAATATTGTTTTGAACAAAATGGGAATACTGAAGTGATTGAAATCATAATTGATAGAGGGAGTGTTAAGAAGACAGGATTTGTTTTTGTAGCCTTTGATGAACATGATTCTGTAGACAAGATTGTCATTCACAAATACCATTTATGAATACCATAAACATCTACAACTGTGAAATATGGAAAACCACATCTGTGCATGAGATGGCTAGTACTTCATCTAGGCAAAGAGGTGAAAAGTGGTCTGGAAACTTTGGTGGTAGTCATGAAGATGTTTTTTTGTGGGAATGCAAACTATGGTCATGGAGGAACCTTCAATAATCGAGGTAGTTTGGGGGGCAACCATGGTGGTGGTGGATGGGGTGACAGTGAAGGTGGCTATAATGAATTTGGTAGTAATGGGAGAAATTTTGGAGGTGGTGGAAGCTACAAATATTTTGGCAATTAAAATAATCAATATTCAAATTTTTGACCCATTTAAGGAGGCAAACTTTGGCCTCTATGGTGGTGGAGGCCAATACCTTACCAAACCAATGAGGTTATAGTGGTTACAGAAGTAACAATAGCTATGACGGTTTCATTTAACTGCCAGAAAACAAAGTTTAGCAGTATAGAAGAACCAGAGAAGTGATAGGAAAGCTGTATGTAACAACAAATTAGTGAACTCAGCCAAACACAGTGGTGGCAGGGCCTAGCTGCTATAAACAAGAAATATCTAGGCAATATTCATTTGCATGGGCAAAAAATGTGAGGACTGTATTTGAGAGTACTTCTATAATAGGTTATTTTAGTTTCTGTTCAATGGAAAGTGTAAATAATTCCAATAAAGCATTTTAATGTAGACTTTTTATTTTTAAACCCACATTGTTGACTGTTAAACATAAAAATTTGATCATTACACTGAATAAATGTCTTTTTAAAATGTGTTGTGGGGCCTCCCTGGTGGCCTTGAGGGGTTAAGTCTCAGAACTATCACCTCTGTGGCCTGAGTTTGCTCACCAGCCAGGAGTGAACTCACATATGGTAGGGCAGAACTCTCCTGTCTTGCCTGCTGCTCCCCTTAACTGTGTATTTCAATAAATTCATCTGTTCTGTTCTCCACACTGTCTCTGTCCTATACCCCAGTTCTAGAAATAAAATAAAGTAAGATAAAATAAAATAAAATAAATGTGTTGTGTAAAGTTAGTCTAACCTGAAGCTATCTTGGTAAGCTATCCCAACAGTGTTGAGTTAGAATTCTTTCATGGTGATGTCATGTTCCTTTTGATAGTTATTTATAAACTGCTTTGGCAGAAAAGTCATTGGTTTTAGAAATCTTGGTGTAAAATTGACAGTTACACTATTGTGACTTGGAGTTCACCATTGAAAGTATCATCCATACAGAGTCATGGAGTTTATGTGGTTATTAATGATTGTTGGCACATCTTATGCAATATATCTAAATTGAATTACAGTTCCTGATAAAATTACAAATGTGAATAAAGCTGGTGTATCATTAATTATTATGTGTAATCAATAAATTAATACTGTCTTAAAAAATGAAGCAAACTATGGAGGCAGGGAGTAAATGTACCTTTATCAATCCTGACTCAGAATTGACTTTTTGGGTGATGTCACCAACATGGTAGCAAAGGGTTGCCAGGATTAAATTCTCCTGTAAAAACAACTGATAAGGGAGAAATTACAGTAAGTTACTGGCAGGATCCAGAAGTTTTGGACAGGGCAGGTAACCCAACAGAAGCAGGGGAAAGGAGAAACAAAAGGGGAAGGGAGGAAAGGAAGATATCCACCCCAGACCTCATTCCCCCACCCCCAAAACACAAACCCAGAACTCCTAGCCTAGGAAAAGAAAAGGAAGAGACAAAATTTGGAAGAAACAGTAAAACACTTAGCTATCTAAAAACTCCAGAAGGCAAAACAAACAAAGGTCATCAGGTTGATGTATATGGAGGGAAGTGGGGCTCTGGCAGGTCCCAAGCCTGTGATTTGGAAGTGAGCTATATTCAGTCAGTGAGCATGGGTGAGATCTGAGGGCACAGTGCCCCATCACTACTGTTAGACACTGGGTAGGGGCAGTTCTTTGGGGTATGAGGGCACATGGCCCCCCTCCAAACAGTCAGAGGTAGGGGGGATTCCCAGAGCAGTCAGATGTCAAACAGGGCTAACACACCCACCACTGAAGGCAGGCAAACCATAGTCATAGCAAGGCCCAGCAGAGGTGCAACACACCCACTGCTGAAGTTCTTGCAACCTGGGGTGGCCACAGCAAGGATAAGCAGAGGCAAGACATGGCCATCAATGAAGGCGCACATCCCCAGAGACAGACAGGCCCATCAGGGGTGGGACACACCCACAGCCAAAGTTCTCACACCCAAGGGCTGGGACACAGCCAGGCCGAGCACCACTTAAGGTTTGCAATCCCTGACTTCAGTCAGAGGCACAATAGCGGGACCTACCACCACCAAGAGCACATAGCCCCCCACCATCCACCCTCTGGAGCAGAGGAAATACAGAGTGAGGGGATAATCAGGAACAGAGCTCATCAATATAGCCACAGCATAACCATCCTTGTGGCAATTCAGTACATAGTGTTGACTCTGATTACCAGTTCCTGATATATCCGAAGGAGCATACCTAAGGCAGTCCCACCAATAACAGCAGCTGCACAGAACAAATCAGAAAACAAACAACAGGGAGAAGGAAAACTAAAACAACCAAAAAAGGTCACACCAAGAAAAGAAAATCAGCCACCAGAACCCAACAATTATGACATGAAAGAACTTCTCTGCCTGCCAGAAGAAGAATTTAAAATCACCATGATTAAAAAACTGGAAGAAGATGAAAAGGAAAAGAACAATATGAGAAATATAGTTAATAAACTGAAGAATGAAAATGAGTCCCTAAAGAAGGAAATGAAAGGAATGCAGGAGATTAAAAGACTAAGAAAGGAGCTAAAGAACTCAGGGAAAAGATGTGAAAACAGAATTGATGAAATGGAAAAATGAATTGGTACTCTTGAACTCAGACATAAAAAGAACCAAGAAAGAAAAGGAAAGATAAACAAACATGAAGGAGAAAAAAATAGGGAAATATTTTGAGAACTATCTAAATCCATGAGGAAAGGAAATATAAGTTATAGGAATCCCAGCAGGAGAGGAGAGAGACCAAGGGACAGAGAAAATATTCAAGGAGATAAATGAAGAGAACTTACCAAGCATGAAGAAGGCGATGAAAATAGACATACAAAAAAGAGAAACACACTAATCTACCACAGTAAAAGGAAAAATAAAGGAAGGAACATAATAGCAAAGCTCTCAATAATCCAAGACAAGGAAAAAATAATGAAGGGGGGAAAAATAGAATATAAAGGAAAAATAAACAAGGGGGGGAAAATAGAATATAAAGGAAAAACAATCAGGCTGACATCTGAATTCTCTAAGAAACATTACAGGCAAAAAGAGTGCAGGGACATTTTCAACAAACTTTAAGAAAAATGCCAACCAAGAATAATCTATCCTGCAAAGCTCTCCTTCCTTTATGAAGAATAAAAAAGGACACTTTCAGACAAACAGAAACTCCAGAAGTTCATTACATATAAAGACTTAATCCAAAAAATACTACAGGGAGTCCTAAAGCCAAAACCAACAGAGAAATGAATAAGTGAACAAAACAAGACAGAATAAAACTCAATGAAAGCTAAACAAAATGGCAAAACCAGACACCAACATATCATTATTAACCTTAAATATAAACAGACTAAACTCATTAATTAAAAGAGAGTCATAGGCTGGATTAAAACAAACAACCATTTGCTGTCTTCAGGAAACACAATTAACTATAAATGATAAACTCAGATTGAAAGTAAAAGGTTGGAAAACAATCTTACAAGTAAATGGACCCCAACAGAAAGCAGGAATAGCTATACTTATATCAGACAAAGTAGACTTCAAACTAAAAAAAGGTAAAAAAGAAACATAAATGGTCACTATATTAGGATCAAGGGGACAATACATCCAGAAGATATAACACTCATAAACATATACTCACCAAATGAAGGAGCACCAATATATATCAGAAAATTATTATCATCTCTGAAAACAGATGTTAGAGAGAAAATACGTATGTAGTAGGACACTTCAACATATCACTCTCAACAATGGATATATCAATGAGACAAAAAATAAGCAAAGATACTAAAGCTTTAAACAAGGACGTAGACCTCATGGGTTTGACAGACATCTATAGAACACTGCACCCTCAAAAAACCTGAGTACACATTTTTTCCAAGTGCACATGGATGATTCTCTTGTATTGATCACATACTGGCATACAAAAGAAACATCAACAGAAACACTAAGATCAAAATCATACCAATGATCTTCTCTGACAATAAAGGTATCACAATGTGAATAAACCATGAAAAGAAGGCAAGGAACCCTCCTACATCATGGAGATTTAAACCACTCTACTGGAAGACCACTGGATCAATGAGGAGATCAAAGAAGAAAAGAAAAAAATACCTTGCTATGAATGATAATAAGGACACAACTCTCCAGCATATCTGGGACACAGCAAAAGTAGTTACAAGAGAATAATATATTTCAATAGAGACTCACATCAAGAAATATAAGAAAGAACTCAAAGAAACAACCTAATCTCCCACCTTGGAGAACTGGAAAAAGAACAACAACAAAACCAAAACCTAGTACAAGAAAGGAAATGAGACAAATAAAAGCAGAAATAAATAAAATAGATGTTAAGAAAACAATCCAAAAGATCAATGAAACCTAAAGTTGGTTCTTCAAAAAAATAAACAAAATAGATAAACCCTAGCCAGACTGACAAAGAAAAGAATGGGAGAAAACACAAATAAATAGGATCACAAATGAAAGGGAAAAATCCACAACAGACACACCAAATATCAAAAGAATAATCAGAGACTACTAGGAACAGTTATATGCAAGCAAGTTCAACAATCAAGAGATGGAAAAATTCCTACAATTATACAATCACCTTTAGTTAGATAAAGTTAGTTATAGTTAGATATAGTTAGATAAAAAACACATAGAACACCTAAACTGTCCAATTCCAAGTAGCAAAATTGAAACAATAATCAAAACCCTCCCCAAAATAAAAGCCCAGGACCAGATGGCTTTAGAAAAAACTCTACCAAGCATTCAGAAATGAACTAGTGCCTATCCTGCAGAGACTCTTTCAAAATATTGAAAAGGAAGAGACACTACCAAACACGTTTTATGAAGCCAACATTACACTAATACCAAAACTGAACAAAGACAACACAAAAAAAGAAAACTATAAATCAATCTCTTTTATAATCACTGATGCAGAAATCCTCATTAAAACCTCAGACAAAAGAATCCAACAATACATCAAAAGGATAATTTACCTTGAACAAGTAGGATTTATACCAGGCACACAAGGATAGGTCAACATCCAAAAATCAATTAATGGAACCCAACACATCAATAAAATGAAAAAAACCATATGGTCATATCAATAAATGCTAAGAAAGCATTCAAAAAAGTTCAATAATAATTAATGATAAAGGCCCTTAAAATTCTTGGGATAGAAGGAACATAACTTTTTTAATATAATAAAGGCCATATATTAGAAGCCCATAGCTAATATCATTCTCAATGGTGAAAAGATGAAGGCCTTTTCCTTAAGACATGGAACAGACAAGGATGTTCACTCTCACCACTGCTTTTCAATATAATACTGGAAGTCCTAACCAGAGCAATAAGACAAGAAAAAGACATTCAAGGAATCCAAATAGGAAAAGAAGAAGTAAAACTATCATAACTTACAGAGGATATGAAAATATACATAGAGAACCCCCAAAATGCCACAGAAAATTAATTAAAGTCATCAACCAGTTTAGTAAAAAAACAGGATGTAAAATTAACACACAAAAATCAGCAGCCTTTTGTATAAAAACAATCAACCAGAAGAAAAAGAAATTTTTTAAAAAATCCCTTTCATAATTGAAACAAAAAAATTCAAAAACTTGGCAATAAACCTAACAGAAGAGGTGTAGGACCTATACAAAGAAAACTAAAACATTGTTAAAAGAAATAGAAGACACAAAGAAATGGAAAGACATCCCTTGCTCATAGGTTGGAAGAATTAACATTATCAAAATGGCCATCCTACCAAGAGCAATTTACAGATTCAATGCTATTCCAGTAAAAAATTCAACAACTTGCTACAAAGAAACAGAATACATATTGATGAATTTCATATGGAGACACAAAAGACCTCGTATAGCCAAAGCTCTCCTGCCTAAAAAGGAGGTATCACACTTCCAGACTTCAGATTATACCACAAAGCCCTAGTAATTAAAAGTGAACTTGAACAAAAACTGGCACACAGACCAATATAATCAAATAGAAAACCCAGAAATAAACCCAGAGATTGATGGACAAATAATATTTGACAAAGGAGCAAAAAATATACAATGGAACAAAGACAGTCTGTTCAATAAAAGATGCTGGGCAAACTGGAATGCTCCATGCAAAAAAATTAAACTAGACTACCACCTCTCACTATGCACAAAAGCCAACACAAAATGGATCAAAGAATTATATATAAGACCTGAAACTATAAAATATATATTAGAAAATATAGGTAAAACAGGGCCTCCCTGGTAGTGAAGTGGGTTAAGAAACGCACTGTGAAGCAAACCGCAGCCACTGCAGCACGAGTTCAATCCCTGCTGCTGGCCAGGGAGGGGACCCACATGGCGCGGCAGACCTCTCCTGCTGTGCCCGCTGCTCCCCTCAGCAGTGTACCTCCATTGATCTGCCTGTTCTGCTCCCTGCTCTGTCTCTGGTGAATCCTCTCACTTCCCCACACCTCTGGCCTGTACCCCAGTGCTTGTATGCATAAATAAATAAATTTTAAAAAAAATTAAAAGAAAATATAGGTAAAACACTAAATTACATACATCTCAGTAACATCTTTAAGGACACATCACCTAAGCAAAGAAAAGGAAGGAAACGGTAAATAGCTGGGACTACATCAAATTAGAGCTTTTGTACAGCAAAAGTGACATTATCCAAAACAAAGAGACACCCTGCTGTTTGGGAACATATTTTTGCATTACATAAACGTCATAATGGACTAATCACAATGATCTACAAAAAGCTCACAACTCAACAAGAATAAAGTAAACAATCCAGTCAAAAAATGGACAGAAGAAATTAAAAGACACTTCTCCAAAGAGGAAATACAAATGGCCAACAGGCATATGAAAAGATGTTCAACATACCTCATAATCAGGGAAATGCAAATTAAAACCACAATGAAATAACAGCTTCTACCAGTAAGAATGGCACATATTAAAAAAAAAGCTAGCAACTACAAATGTTGGCAAGGATGTGGTGATAATGGAACTTTCCTACACTGCTGGTTGGAATGCAAACTAGTCCAAACTCTATGGAAAATTGATGGAGGTTCCTCATTGTACTAAAAATGGAGCTGCTATATGACTCAGCAATCCCACTCCTAGGGATTTACCCAAAGGACACAAAAACATTAATTCAAAAGAGTGCCCCTACCCCTGTGTTTATCTCAGCACTATTTATAATAGGTAAGGTTTGGAATCAACCTACATGCCCAAATATAGATGATTGGATCAAGAAAATGTGGTATATCTACATAATGGAATACTATTCAGCAATCAAAAGGTATAAACTAATTCAATTTACAGAAACATAGATGGAAGTTGAAGGGATTATGCTCAGTGAAATAAGTCAGAAGGAAAAAAATAAAATTACCAGATGGTCTTAATTATAGAAGAAATATAGGGGATGAATGAACAAAATATTAAGCACATCATCCACAACAATAACAAAAACAAAAACAAAAACAGACAACTAGAAATCAGAGACATTCAGTAGGGAAGAGGTAGGTTTTGGGATCAAGGCAGGGATGGGAAGAGCACAAGAGACTATGGTGATGGTGCACAGGTGAACTGGTGGTGGAAATTCTATGGGGAATACACCTAGAAAAGACAGCAAACATTGCAAGAATAAAATAAATAAAATAATTTTAAAAAACAAAGAAAGTCTTTTTGTTTCTCACTCTTAGTCCTCAGAAAAACAAACAAACAAACAAACAAAAACATGCAATTCCTTCTGAGATTGAGCCTTTAAAGCACATTTAAGTGCTTCTGAGTTTGGTGTGAACGAACCTGCTTAAACAGGCTAAGTCTTTTCAAGCTTTTCTTTGTTCCCAGTAGCCCAAGTTGTAGGGACTACACTAAGTTACACTAAGTGTTCAAGGATTGGAAGGGGAAAGATATTCTAGGGCATAGGAAAAGAACTGTTTCTCTTACAGAGACGCCTCCTAAAGTTAAAAAAAAAAAAAAAGATACCTGCTAACCAGTCACAATTTCAGAGTACTTTAGATTTGATGAGTCTGTTAGAAGTCATTTGGTCTGGTCCTCTGCCTCTGATCGGGCAACTAGTAAAAACAAACCAGAGACAAGAAAAGGAGGATCCATGTTTCCTAACAAGTGTGGGCTATAAGTGCTGGCTATATCTTATAAGCAAGATTTTTTCTTTATATAGATTAATTTCTTTCTCTGCAACTCAAAGAATCATTACTATTTTGTACACTGTATGGACACATTATTCCATAAACGAAACAGAAAAATATACCAATTGAGCAGAATTGTGGTCTTTTTCTAGTCATCTACTTTAGGGAAGAACAGTGGTAGTAGAATAAAATATTTGTTTTCCTCTGGGCCTTATAAGTAGCTCTTTGTAAGGTTGATGTTTAATCCCTAAAGGTGTGCTAAAATTCCTCGAAATATCACAGAAAATAATAACTGAGTTGAGACCAGTGAAGTGGGGAGCTGGCTCTACTTTCACACTGTGAAAATAAGGCTTCAGATTGCTACCTTCTCTGAAGCAGTACTCCTGAAATTTATGTATTATTCTAAATCAATGGTAAATTAATAAAATCTTCATTTAAATAAAGATTGCCTTTTCTTGCCTTGTAACATGTACAGCCTTTCTCATCTCAGTTATGTTAGACTATGAAATGTCATTTCACAGCTTGGGTCTGAAAGAAAAATGTGAAATGTCATTACTGCTCATTCTCATGGTGAACAAAAGAGACAAATACTGTTGTACTCAATACACAGGTTCCTGCAATGTCTTATAATACACAGTTCTTTCTATTGAGCAGAAATATCAGAAACCGCAATAAAGCAGTGGCATTACAGAGGCAGAATCTCATTTTTTTGGTTAGGCTGTGTATACGTCCTGATAGCGAGCAACAAAAAGTGAAGGTTGTAGTGGGTTTGGTCATTGAAGGCTTTCGGAGTCAATAATGCTGTTTTCAATTGAATGGAAAGTCATCAATAATCACTTTTAAAGGCAAATAAGAAACAATTTGGTCTATAAATTGAGCAGGAATGATATATATGATCTCAACTGTGAAGGCTTGGGTAGATCTAGTAGATATGACAGGGTGAGGTGACGGCACCAACAAGAAAGAGTATGCTGGCTGACCTGTACCAGTGAACTGACCTTGTATTACAGGAATAATTATTACATACAACACCTAATTCAAGCATTAAATTGGTGTTGATAAAAGTCCAGGATATGGGGCCTTCCTGGTGGTGCAAGGGGTTGAGTGCTGCACTGTGGGCTTCTGCAGCCACTGCAGCTTGAGTTCAACCCCTGGCCAGGGAGGGGACCCGCATGGCACAGCAGACCTCTCCTGCCTCTCCTGCTGTTCCCCTCAGCAGTATATTTCAGTCAATCTGCCTGTTCTGCTCCCCACTCTTCTCTGGTGAATCCTCTCACCCCCACACCTCTGGCCTGTACCCCAGCTCTTGTATGCATAAATAAATAATGAAAAAAAAAACCTCCAGGATATGAGAGCTTTGAAAGTCTACTGAGTTAATCATTTCCTAGCAAGACAACTTTCCTTTCTCATGTGTTTTGTAGAAAATGTCTATTCAAATTTTATTTTACATTTGTTTACCTAACATAATTTTAGGTATACTTCACATCTCAACAAGTGCACATGCTTTACTTACCCTTTGTCAAAACCCCAGTGCTAATATTCTCTAACACATTACCTCTCCTAATTCCTATTTCCCACCCTATCCACTTTAGTAACCAATACATTATTTCAAGAGTCTGAGTTATTTTTTGTTTTATTAGTTTTTTTTTCCTGTGGTTCTTTATATCCCACAAATAGGTGAAACTATCCAGTAATTGTCTTTCAATTTCCAACTTATTTTACTTAGCATAATTACTTTAAGATCCATCCATTTTTTCCAAAAGGCACTATATCATCTTTTTTAGTAGCTGAATATATTTCATTGAGTATAAAGTAAATATTATAATTTCTTTATCTAGCTCTCTTTCAATGGACTTTTAGATTGTTTTAAAATTATGGAAATACCATATGATCCAGCAATACTACTTTTAGGTATTTACCCAAAGAATCTGAAAACTAACACTTAAAAGCTGACTATAGAGCTGAAGCATCTAGAGGGGGCTGGAGGTGGGAAAAGAGTAAGAACAAAGAGACAAGGAAGCCCAATGGATTATGATATTAGACTATGGTTGGTTTTGTGGTGAATGCATTATGGTGGTGATTCTTGATGGGGGTAATCTTATTGTTACAACAAATAAACAAACAAACAAAATAAATAAATAAATGGATGAATGGAAAAATAAATAAATTTTTAAAAATTAAACATTCATATGAAAGATATATGTACCCTAGGCTTATAGCAGCATTATTTACACAAACCTTTCCTTTCTTAATGAAGTTCTACAAAAAGATTGTAGTAAGATAGCTTCTTAGAAAGCTACTGAAGTACCCAAAAGCTTTTATTAGTAGGAAGTTTTTCCTTGGCTCTAATCTAAATCCTTTCTGGCGCTTTTCAAATTTAATTCCTCTTCTATCCTTGGCTAAAATGGGGAGTTTGGGCTAAGTTATTCAGACTCCCCAATTCCCGTGCTGATGTTTCTTACCTCCCAGTCTAGGACAGAGGCTTGCCACTGGGCAATCTTGTCAATATTCTCCAAACGACGTTTGCGCTCATTGATCTGCTGAGTCACATTTCTCATAACAGCCAGAGCAGCTGCCACATACCTGTAGTCACTATGAAGACACAAAAAATACAAGTTTGATAAATCAATGTGCCAGAGAATCACTGTGCTAGGTATCATCCATTTTCCTCTTTCTACTTAGTAATGGAGCCCTGAATTTCAGATGGAACCCATGCCATGGGGAGTAAGACTATATACTTTCTATCCTGTATAGCAAGGGGTAACTATGCAACTAAGTTCTGTCCAATGATATATAAATGAAAGTATTTGGTAGAACTTTTGAGGAACCTTCTTTAAGGAAGAGAGCATGCCCTTAGTTTGACTCTTACTCAATCCTGATGCTTACAATTTAGATGTGATGGCTGAAGGTCTAGCAGTTATCTTACATCATAAGGGCAAGGTCCATGTTCCCAGTAATAGGATATCAGAAAGCTGGAAGAGGCCCAATTAAGTGTCTGATGACCATGGAGCCACCATAACAGCCATAGACTGCTTACCTGAAGACTTCTTTTACATGAAAGAGAAATAAACCCCTATCATCCCTATGCCATTATTTTTTGTGGGTGTTTTAGCTGATGCAACAAGTCAAAGACCAAGAATGGAGTCTCACACATGACTTTACCATCTCTTATTATCTATTTCTAAGGAAGTCACCGTGAAACAAGATTCATACCATTGCTCCTGTACAATATAAAGGATGTAGCAGGTGGTTAAAAAAAGGGATTTTAGCAAGTCTCATTCACCTTCTTTGTGACTCAGATTCCTCATCTGTAAAGTGGGGTGTATTACAGTACTATTTATTGAAGGTTTATTCACCCATGTAAGCTGTTTTACTTTTGGTTTATGGTAAACATTAGCAATTTTATTAAAACAAATACAACAAGGGCCTCCCGGGTGGCACAAGGGGTTAAGCACTTCACTATGAAGCATATGCAGCCACTGCAGCATGAGTTCAATCCCCAGTTAGGGAAATGTATAAGTCGGTGTGTGTACAAGTGACCCACATGGTGCAGTAGTCCTCTCCTGTCTTGCCTGCTGTTCTCCTCTGCAGTGTAATTTAGTCTCTCTGCCTGTTATGTTCCCCACTGTATCTGGTGAATCCTCTCACCCCCCCACACAGCTCTAGCCTGTACCCTAGTTCCTCAAACTATAAATAAAATAAATCTTTAAAAAAACCAAATAAAACATTTCTGTAGCATTGACATTACATAGGTTACCTCTCAAAACCTCTAGTTCCAGAAGTGCAACCCTATCAACCCAGCTTCCTGGGACTTTAGATGGCTTACTCGTTAAAGATTACACTACCCTTCCCATTTTTCTTGATTTGTCTGATATGATTTCCATTTGAGTGATTCCTGTGAAAGACAGATTGAAAGTGAAATCCCAGCCATTTGGTACAACTACAATAAACTATTGGGAGCAGGAAGATAAATTTAAATTCAGTCTTCACACCTCTCATTAGAGAATCTAAACATGTTTTTTGATAACTAACCTGTTCCTGCACTTTGTCCCAATACCAATTAGAAAGAAGAAAAGAAAAAAAGAAGATGCTTAGCCAATTTTTCCCGCTAATATGTGAAGTGTGTAGTGCTAGAACAAACATTGGCACAGAAAAGGAAGTTTTGTCAGGGCAAATTCCATGCAGCACCTCCTTTTAGCTGGGCTTCATGTCTCCAAGTCCATTCTCTGTACACTTGCCAGACCATCATCTTAAGATGCTACTGAATTATATCACTTCCAGTGACAGGATGCTCACTATACCTCCTAACCAGTCTTTTCTGTTATTCTGTCTCAAGACAGTTCCATTTTAAGAAGAAAACAAAGCAAAATAAAAAACCTCTTCTTTATTCTGAGCCTTAATAGATGTTAGTTATTATCAGTTTTTCTTCTGGATAGCCACCACGTCTGGATATCATATTGAATTTAGAGTTGACTAATACATCTTCAGTCTCTTTAAAATATTCAAGTTGCATCTTTCATCTGCCCTTGACCTATTAATTTCTAGACCCAATTGCAAAACATCTTACTTGTTCCTGATGCATTTCATAATTTTACAGTCCCTTATTTCAACCTATTAGGGATCCATTGGATTTCAAAGCTTCTCACTGACATAATTGTTTAAGTCTTCCATTTAGAAGCAGGGTAATATCAAGACAGAAGTAGCTGAAATATATGAATTATTAACATAAGTAAGTGCCCCTATTCTTTCAGTCCATTTTCTTTCTTCCACGCTTTTCCTCTGGGAGGTGAAGCATAAATCTACAACTATTAGTACGGTAGCCACAGAGCCATATATAGTTAAACTTAAATAAATTTAAAAAATTAATTCCTTATTTGCATCAGTTACATTTCCCAGTGGTCAACACCCACAGTGACTACTATATTGGACATCACAGATAAAGCACACTTAAATCATTGCAGAAAATTCTGTGTGACAGTGCTGGCTTGGAGAGCCTTATTACCTCCTCTTAACTACTATTAATCCAGAGATTCATCACTGTTATTGTGCCACTCTGTCAACCATTGGTCAACCTTTGCCATTTTTATCTGGCTGCCTTACTCACAATGGTTAAAGAGGGAATGACTCCATCTCTAACCTGCCCTATTAGCTTCAGAAGTAGGTCAGTGAATAAGAACATGGCTATGATCCTGTCTGAACTCTGTTCAGAGTTCCCTGACCTCCAGATGAGGTCTAGGCCCAGACCCTTATGAGGAGACTGACTTAATCATGACTGTCTTGTGCTAGATATGTCAGCTAATTGTACAGAATCTTCCTTCTTGTCAGTTTACAGAAGGTTGGATGAGAGAGGCATATCACCCATGTATAAGGCAGTATTTATCATTTATCACTTATTATTTATCACTTTCTATTTATTATTTCTAATTATTATTATGTATCATTTTCTATAAATCTAATCTTTTTTAGAGACCACTATAACAAATTGAATTTAAGATATAGCTTTATGAACACTTATTTAAGTCTTTAAGCTGGAAGTAGTCTCTAAATGTCTTTAAATCTAAACTACTTTGTCATGTGTTATAGTAACTATTGTCTTAACAGTTTTCTGAGGCCTGCCATAAGAGGTGGCCCAAGACTTGGAGGGTAGTGGCTGAATGGGTCACCCAGAAGGAAGACATGGATTGATGTAGCCTGTGACTGCTTGAGTCAGTCTCTTACACTGGAGTCCAGGAGTGGAGATGGGACCAGACACTCAATACAAGAAGGCCTTGAAGCAAGGCTTCTGTTCACAAGGTGAAGAAGCACAAGAATGGAAAATTCCAAATAGATGTTTTATCTTACTGGCTCTCACTACACCCAACAAGGCTCTGGAGTTGTAAAATCTGACATAACATTTGGCTGAGTCCTGAAAATGATTTTTCTGGGACTCTTAAAAGCAATTATATAATAAATAATTTACATAGTGAATATCATCAGTCCATAAGTATGATTTTTAGATCATCATGTTATGTTCCATGGAACAGATACTCAGGAGTACATGGGAGATGAGCTATTATATAAAAACATTTAGATTGCCTTATATAGTCCAGTTTTAAAACCATTGCAGTGAAGGCTACTCCAGAACTGTAGTTATTTAGGTTCATGACATCATGGGCTCACAGAAGTAAGAGTTTCAGGCTAGCTACTACAATATTTCAAAAACCCTCCTGAGCATAAAAGTCATCAGAAAGCTCTTTAAAAAGCTAGGTTGCCAGGCTGCTGTCCATACTGCTCCTGATTTGCCATAGATTTACTCCTTTTTTTTTTTTTAAAGATTTATTTATTTATGCATACAAGCACTGGGGTACAGGCCAGAAGTGTGGGGGGTGAGAGGATTCACCAGAGACAGAGCG
>JAGFMF010011850.1:293187-317552 GCA_019455555.1 Galemys pyrenaicus | reverse complement strand
TAATGTCCATGTCCTCCAGAGTCCTGACTCGCTCTTCCAATTCTTCTATTCTGTTTTTCTGGTAATTTTTGAGCTCCTCCAGTTCTCTCTGATTTGCTTTTTCTTTCCCTTTCTTCCATTTCTCTTATTTTCTTTTTTTGGGACTCCATCTCATTTCTCATTTCCGTGATTGTGATCTTATCCGTTTCTGCATTGTCTCTTAACTCTTTGATTGTTCTCATCATGGCGTTTAGAATTTCTTTGTCTGACAGATGTGCATATTCCTCTGTGTCTATAATATCAGGTTCTGGATGTTGACTTTCTTTCTGTGGTGTATTGTTTCTGGGCGAACCTGCTTGGTCATTGGTATATTTCTTTCTTCCCATTGTTAACCTTCGAGTTAGAGTCTGTTGTGTCCCAGTTCTGCTGGTGATGGTGGACATGATTTCTGATTTCTTTTCCTGGGGTTTTAAGTATTTCTCCCTGATATCTCTTCTTCTACGGCCGGGTGCAGGTTCCAGTAATATTCTGTTTAGGCAGATAATGAAAGAACAAGAACAGGGAAGAAGAAAGAAAAGAAAAGAAAACAAACAAACAAACCCAAAACAGACAGAACAAGAATAGAAAATCTGAAGCAGTGAACAAGCATAGAGGAAACAAAGAGAAACTAAACAGGAAGAAAAAGAAAAGGAAAGAGAGCATGTCAGTTTCATAACCTGGAATAAAATCTTATACACAGTCATCGGAATACAACTGAGAGCCCAGATATAAACCCATACTTACATGAATGACAACCAAAGAGCCAAAAGTTTACATTGAATAAAGGAATATCTGTTCAACAAATGTTTCAGTTAAAACTAGACAACTTCTTGCAAAGCAATGATAGTAGAACACTGTATCACAACATACACAGAAATTAAGTGATTATGGACTAAAGACATGAAAGCATAAATTATAAAGAAGAAAACATAGGCAAACACTCCAAAACATTGGCATCAGTGATGTATTTGTGGATTTGTCCCAAAAGGCAAGAGAAGCATAAGAGAATAAAAACAAATGGGAATACATCAAGCTATAAAGATTCTGCATAGTGAACAAAATGATCTCATTAAAATAAGGTCCTACTTATTGGAGACTATAGTTGTGTTACCAGGCTGCACCCGGCAGGAGGAGTGGTCTCTGGCTTCCCTGCAAGTTAGTGTGGCAATCCTTCCTCAGAAACCTTTTATGTAGCAGTGTGCTGCCTGGATCATGGAATGACCCAGTTGGGTGTGAGTTGTGATTTGATTGATGCCAGTACTCCGCCTCTCACCACAAGTCAGTGGTAGCAGAGCTCCTCTTATAAATTACACTTCCTGAATCCTTGAACAGGCCAAAATGAACCAATGAGTTGCAGGATTGGAAAAATGACCAATCAGACTGTGGCGAGGGGGTACCTTGAAAGTGAATATAAGGCAGGGTCAAAGGGAGCACTGAAATTGGAATTGGGATATTGGGATTCAGAGCGACTTGGAGGAGCAGATGGAGAAGCAGCAGCCCAGAGCAAGAAGGGGTCTGAAGAAGCAGCAGAGAAAGAAGAGCTCCTGCAGAGGAAGAGGAGATGGTTCCAGCCTTCAAAGAAAGGAGGGAAACCTCCAGCAGCTGCCCTCTGAGGAGGGGAGAGAAACTGAAGAACTTTGTAGGGACTGGGACTCAGTCTTGTCTGTGACACTGAGTGGAATGAACACCAAAGGCCCTTGGCTTGGTCTCTCAAAGAGCTGTTTGTTGGTGGTATAAACCAACAACTCTCAAGAGCTGTAACACTGGAACACCGCCTCTGCAGGCCCATAGTGACCATTGCTACCTAGAACTGGTGACCAGTGACTGCCAACACTGATGCTGTCCAGATGAAGCAGCTAGCATCTTGTGGATATGTAAGCATTCTTGTTTCCCCCTGTTTGTAAATAAACCCCATGGTTGTTGTTCCTGTAGCCTGAGGTCCCTTGCAATTGTGCGCTTGGGTGAGAACCCATAGACAGTGACCTGTATCGGGCATTGTCCTCTGTTAGGCTATAGCCTCTGTTGCTATAGCCCTTGATTCTGGTTTGTGACCTTTTGACCTTTAGGGGCTCTTTGGGGGCTCTCTGGCCTTGGATCCTCCTCTGCCCTGTTTCAGTTGCACATTATATATTTGATTAGAGTTTGATATCTAAGACCTACACAGAATTCATACAACTCAATAAAAAGAACAACAAAAACACGAAAACATATAAATGGAAAAAATAAATAGATATTTCTCCCAAGAAGACATACAAGTAGCCAACAGGCACATGAAACCTTACATGTGATCATTTAAAAAATATTTATTTATACATACAAGAACTGTGGTACAGGCCAGAGGTGTGGGGGGTAAGAGGTTTAACCAGGGAACAAAACAGGCAGGTAGACTGAAAAACACTGCTGAGTGGAGCAGAAGGAAAGACAGGAGAGGTCTGCAGTCATGTGGGTCACCTTCCTGGCCAGGGATCGAACTCATGCTGCAATTGCTAAGGATAGCTTCATAGTGCTGTGACTTATCCCCTGTGCCACCAGGGTGGACCGTATACATGATCATTTAAAAATATGAAATTTGGATATTCATGGATAGAACTGTAGGGAATTATCCTTAGTGAAATTTATCAATAAGAAAAAGACATCTACTGGAAAATCTCACTCCTATGTGGAATATAAAAAAAAAAACAAAGCAAGGGAACAGACAAAAGTAAAACCAAACAAACCTTTGGAATCTGACTACAGAAATAAAGAGAGGAAGGAATGTCAAAACAAGTGTTGCAAGAAGTCAAATCAACTATTGTAGAGGGCTGAGAATACCTTCTGGTGGGTGTGGTTTTGAGATGGTGTAGATATTATGTGGTTTAAGAGATGGTGTAGATATTATGCCTTTAAATCACAAACAGTGTTGCAAATTGTATTACCTAAATAAAAAAAAAAGACCCTCTTTCTTACTAGCATCAGAAAATGACTTTGGTAAAAATCCCTTTATTTCCTACTTCCACATTATAAAGTGAGCATTTGCTTACTTAAATATTTGTAAAAAACTTTCTGTCCCAGGAGTAGGAAAAGGAAAGATAATAGATAGTGGCTTTTTCTTTTTTTCAAAGATTTATTATTATTTATTAATGCATATAAGAACTGGGGTGTAGGACATAGGTACGGGGCTGGAGAAGTGAAAGGATTCGCCAGGGACAGAGCGGGGAGCAGAACGGGCAGATTGCTCCATGGCCAGGGGTTGAACTCATGCCACAGTGGCTAGTGATAGCTTGATAGCACTGAGACTTTAAATCCTGTGGCACTAGGGAGGCCTGATAATGGCTTTTTCCACACTGAATTTAGTATCCCCCAATTTCCCTTTCAAAAACTACAAGAGTAGTTTTAGTGTTTATAGATCTCTCTCAACCTACAAAAAGAATAGATTATGCCATGCTCATACATTCATGCCTGATGTTAACAAATGTCTCCATCAGAACCAAGGAAGAAGTGTTATAAAATGCATAAATAGCCTGTTTCATGACCACAGCTTTCTCTAGTAAAAATATATCTCAACCACACAGATTCAGAGAAAGTGATATAGAGACTGAATTTAAAGAGCAAATATTCTAATCTACTTAATTTAGAGTTGGAGGACAAGGCCCAGCATGGAAAAGACTCAGCCAGTAATGTTGGTCAGGAGGAACCTGAATACCTGAGTCTGGAGTTCTTTCTGATAATCCATTGTTCCTCGCAGCTTTTAGATAAGGATAACACAACTCTGAGCTAAAATACTGTCCTCTGGAGCAGTTATACATAGCTTTCTACACCTTAATTTTGCTCTAGCTAACCTTCCTTTGACATCTGTGGTTGTAGTATCAGTCAAAGAGATATTTACCATTTAGATCATTAATGTCAGTGCCAAGAATAATTGAGAAACATGGAACCAGCTGATCACCTGCAAAAGCTATACCAGGGTTGGCTGAATTTGGCAAGTACCCAAGTAAGTGAATAAGTACTCCCACTTATGGAAAGATGAATACTTCTTTTGATGTACTAAATTTGTGTCTCCCAGGACCAATGTCTGAGAACTCTGGGGAAAGTAATTTTGCTTCTCAGAGACTCAATCTGTTGATCTAGAAAGTAGGAATAACATCCTTTTCCTGTCAGAAAATCTAATGGTGAGGCCTCCCTGATGGCTTAGGGCTTAAGTCTCAGTGCTATCACCTTTATGGCCTGAGTTTGATCCTCTGCCAGGGAGCTAAACCACATGGTTCAGTAGACTTCTCCTGTTTCACCCACTGTTCCTCTCAGCAAAGTATTTCAGTAAATTCACCTTTTTCTGCTCCCCACTCTGTCTCTGGTGAATCCTCTCATTCCCTGCATCTCTGGTCTAAATACACCCCAGTTCTCCAATGCAAAAATAAATATTTTAAGTTATAAAAAAACAAATGGCATAAGAATGTACTTTAATAAAGTACATTAACATGAGCAATTACATTTACAAATGATTTAAAAGATTTATTTTTCTTTATGCATACAAGAACAGGGGTGTAGGCCAGAGATATGAGGAGGTAAGAGGATTCACCAGACACAGAGTTGGGAGCAGAACAGGCAGACCGAGTGAAATACACTACTGAGGGGAGCAGTGGGCGAGACAGGAAAGGTCTGCTGTACAATGTGGGTTAGCTTCCTGGACAGAGATCAAACTCAGGTCACAGTGATGATAGCATGATATTGCTGAGATTTAACCCCTTGTGCAACCAGGGAGGCCCCTAAATATGTTTTTAAACAATATTTACTAAGCATCTATCATGTGTCAGACACTGTACTAGGTGATGGGGATAGATAAGTAAATCAACATATTCAAATCCTGTTCTTCATGGAATATAAATTCTAGTAGGGGAGATGGACAATAAACAAAATATATAATGTGTCAGATAGTGATAAAGAAAGTAAAGCAGGAAAGATAGTGAAATTTGAAATAAACTAGTCAGGAATGGCCTCAAATAGAGAGTGATACTTGAGGAAATGCATGAAGGGGGTGAGGAAGAATTATGTAAACTCTGGTGGAAGAGCACTCTATGCAAAAGAAAAAGTCAGTGAAAAGGCCAGTGATAGGGAAACTTGTCAAGCATTTTTAAGTTACAGCAAGACTGTGGCTAAAGTAGTGAGGACATGTGAGAAAGCAGATGAAGTTACAGAGTCAAGAAGAACTTGATAACAAAGAGATCTATAAACAATAATTAGAATTCTGACTTTTTCTCAGTAAGGAATTATGGACCATTAGAGGACATTGAGTAGAGAAGTGGTCTGACATAGGTTTTAAAACAGCATCCCTGGCCTGCCACACAAAGAACTGTTTTTACTTGTATTACAGATTCTATGACATTATAAGATGGACAGATACAATTTTACAGGAGTGCTCCTTATATTTTAATATGGATTATAAGTCAAATGGGGCCCTTGTTAAAATTCAGATTCAGATTCAGTAGGTCTGGGGTGAAGCTAAGGATTCTGAATTTCTAACAAGCTCATGTGATAAAGAGGCTGCTGGTCTAGTGCATAACCTTTTGACTGTAGGTGCTTAATCTAAGACTTGGCAATAGAGTAGAACTCTCCTAAACATTTGATACATGAAAGTCATGTCAGTGGTTTCATGTCCAATGTCACATATTACATTCAAGTAGATATGTCTTCTTAAATATCAAACCCTTAGGTAGAGGTAGAAGAAAGAAAAAAGACAAAGGAGAGACACTGATAGATGGAGGAGAAGGAAGGAGAACTACCTTTTCCCTAATACTTTTAATATAGTTAGAAGAGTTTCTCTAATGCCACAGGAACAAGTATCCCCTCATCTCCACTTCCATGCTGCTTACATCTAAAATGACTTAGATTGCAACTTTCAGAATTTCATGAATCAGATTTCCTGAGCTGGGAAGCTGCTGGGAACTACAGAATGTTTTGAATGGTCAGGGTGACCATTAAAACACTGCAGATGTATCTCATTCTCTGGTTTACTCTACTCTGACTGGTAAGCCGGTAATACCACTAGGATGGATGGCATCTAGACATTCGCTAGCCAATTAGAATTGCTCTCTGTCTCTCTCTCTCTCTCTCTCTTCCCCTTCCCTTTTCTAATTCCCCTTGTAATTCTTTTTTATCATTTTTTTCTGCATGTCTGCATTTGGGTCTTGTTCCCAGTTCTTAATCATATTTGGGGGGGGACTCACAAATTTGGGCACACCCTTTTTATTTCTGGGGATATATGCTAATAGCTGGTGCCTAATGTGGGACTATCACATCTGTGGTTGACCAGATTCTTCCATACATTGGTCACCCTAAGAGACTTGTAATTGCAGGACACATGGTAGAATTTCTCTTTTCTAATTTAAAGGAGCTAGGTTTCATTTCAGTAAAGCACTCTGTGTTTTGATTTAAACGTGGGTTCAACTTTTAGTGTAGATAGGTCTTTTTCTTTTGTCTTCTTCCTCTTCTTCACATTTAAGTTTTAATTCAAATTATCTGACAATGTCACAGAGATGACTTTGGTTTTATTTGAGGTCTGGTGGACATACCTATGAGGTTCTTTTTCAACCTCTGGCTTAGGAGTTTGTACCCTGGGGAATTTCTCAGGGGTATGTGTATGTGTTTCTGGCTGACTGTACAAAATTCAATGTAAGTCAATGTATAGGAAGTATTTTTTCTGTAGCATACTTGGTTAGCATATGCACTAGAGCCATAAAATGATCTATTGATGAACCTTTGAACTTTCAAGATAGTCTACAATTGGAGGAAATTTGTAAAACATCAGACAAATGGAATGAGTTACAATACACACACACATTTATGCCCTTCCACTAGTTATAGATAAAAGGCAAAGTCTCACCTGATGACACAAAGAAAGGAAGAACAGCCTTTCCCTCACCCTGATAACAATAAAAGGGAGAAGGAAGAGGAAAGAACAAGCACTTACTGGAAGCTTTGAACACACCAGCAGAGAAATCCTTTAGAGAGGGCCAGGAATCCCTCACTAGGTGGCTGCAGAGGCTCTATAGGTCTCACCCCCTCCCCCATAGAAGATACCCAGAATGGCTTCTCCTTCTCATAACAGACAGGGTCCTAATTTGGTCAAAGGAAGTACCCTGGGGTAGGGAAGTTCACTCCTCATCAATTCCGGAGTGGTAGATTGAAGAGACAAGCACAGCCTGCCAAGATACTTTTTGTCACAAGTTCCCATTTCCACTGAGACATTCTGTATTGGAGAAATTCTTTCCCTTCATACAAACAGTATCTTCAAAGGATGGCTAATTTTTTTGCTTCTATTTTTTCCCTACCATTGGCATACCAATCCATGTTGTGTGTCCTATATTTAAGAAAATAATACATTTTTATATCGTTGTTCATTGCCTCTCAGGTATAATCCCCATAAAATCACCACCAACAAGACACCCATGAACTGTCACCATAGTCTCTTGTGCTCTTCCCTCTCCTTCTGTTTTGATCCCTCTCCCTTCCCTTCTCCTGCTCTGAATGTCTCAGATTTAGTTTACCTGCTAGTTTTGTCTTTTTTTCTCTGGTCCCTTTCATGGTTTTCTTATGTTCCTCCTATAAGTGAAACCATCCAATGTTTTTCTTTCTCCTTCTGACTTACTTCACTGAGCATAATCCCATCCAGTTTCATCCATATTGCTATAATACTGGATGATAAATGAATGGCTTTAGGAAAGGATAGTGAGGGGGCTCATCATCTGTACCAGGAAGATCAAGAAATCCCAGAATTATAAAAGGCTGTCCCAGTTCTAGACCCTAAACAGGACCCCAAAATTGTGGGAATGGGAAAGCTAGAACACTAAAGAGATACTTATTACCAGTACTGAGGAAAGGAATGCCTAAGCAAAAGAGCTTCAGAGCTATGATCTGCTTGCTAGTTTTGTCTTTTTTTTTTTTTTTTTGACCTTTTGTTTGGTTCCTCTATATTCTGCATATAAGTGAAACNATTTTTTTTTTTTTTTTGACCTTTTGTTTGGTTCCTCTATATTCTGCATATAAGTGAAACCATCTGTTATTTAGTCTTTCCCTTCTGGTTTATTTCAGTTAGCATAATCTGAGGCATATAGAAAGCAGGGAGGGGGACCCAAACAAGGAGGGGAGGACAAAAGGAAATATGGTGATGGTTCATGGGAGAACTGAGAGGAGAAACCAATTACTGTACAAAAATGAACAATGCTGTAAGAAAATAATAATAATAATTAATAGAGCTTAATCAAAAGGCTTGTGAAGTTTCATTTCAGTTTCTTAAAAGGATATCCAAACTTAAAGTACTTACACAGACCGAATCCAGATGCTCCAGAAATGCTCAGATGATTAACATGACATTCACTGGGCAGAATACTCCAGATATAAGGAGGAACTTAACCAAGGTAGAAGGTTCTATAGAGATGAGCCCTTTCCTGTTGGTGGATAAAGCCTTCAGAGTTCAAAATCACAGAGAAGAAAGGAGGTCTAATCTTCCATCCATTTTCACATAGAAATAAGACAGGGCAGGATTTAGGAGGAACAGAAAAGAGATATGGAGGGAAATAGAAGTAAACCTTTAAGGAAGAATCAGTGTGCTTATTACAAGGAAGAGGTACATTGGAAGGATAAGAATCCCAGGTTGGAAGAAAGAAAGAATAAGAAAGTGAGAAGAGAGGAAGATGATGACAGCACAGAATGGGGATTCAGATGGGGATTTCAGGAGAAAATACAGGCAAAGTAAAAGGAATGAAGAAATAAGGTGGGAGGAATCCAGTTTGGGGATTCAGATAAAGAATAGGGGTACCCAGGGGCTCTACTTTATCTGAAAAAGTCTCATGATAACTCCCATGGAATCATGGGTGACTCTCACCATTGAGGACTACTTAATTGATTTTTTTGGTAGACACTAGAGAAACCAATTTGTTTTGAATTCTAAATTAGCACAGGTCACCAAGAAGACTACCAGTCACTGGGGTAATGTGAAGATAATAACAGAAAGACTTCTTACAACCTCGGGAATGCTAATTTGGTGATACAAACCTACAACATTGTTTTCTATACATGGAAGAGTGTCCAGTTACCCTCCTTGATGGTCACATCTTAAATAAACTTAATGTGCATAGTATTTTGTCACCCTAAGATCATGCACCTATGAGTATCCCCAGAATATGCCTTATGATTCCAGGTGCTACTCATTCAGGATGCTTAATAAAAAATTAAAGTGCTTCCTCCAGAAACCTATGAAAGGATAAGTAAAGTGGTTTTAGCTGGTAGAATTCTCAGATATGCCAAAAATAAATGTTGTGAAGGAGCAGAGCACCAAAGAGAAAGAAATATCCTTTGAAACAGAAGGCCTTGAGGAAAATTCAGCCAGTGTCACAAAAGTTTCTCCAATCTTGCCTCATTTGGCCTTGTCAGCCCCCATACAACACTCCAATTTTGCTGGTAAGAGAAATCACTCTTTGTTCAGGATTTTAATGAAATTGTCCAGGACATACATGGAAATGTGCCAAATACTTCTACACTGTTATCTAACAGATGGGATTTTGGGATAGTTCACAGTATTGGCCTTTAAGATGCTAAAAAAAACCAAAAAAACAAAAGGAATGCCATTTTCTACATCCCAAGACATGCTCAGGATCAGCTACTCTTTGCTTTTGAGTAGCAAGACCTATAGTACAAAAGCATGCTGCTATATTGTTGGACTTTGTTCCCATAAGGTTTTAAGAATTCCCTTATATTTGGGTAAATACTGACCAAAGATCTCAGAAAGGTTCAACTTAAACAGGGCATCCTGCTACAATATATAGACAGTTTACTAATTGCTAGGCCTGTCTATGAACCTTACCTGAGGAATATCATATTGATTTTGAAACACTTAGCAGAAAATTATTATAAGGGATTAGTTTATTTTTTTATTTTTAAAATTTTTTGTGTTTGGTGATTTATTTGTTTGTTTGTTTATTTATGTTTGACATCAATTGTAATCCCCAATACAAAGAGAAGGTAACATACTTGGAGTTTGTGATTAAAAAAGGCAAATGAAGTCTCATGTTCAAAAGAAAACTGGTGATTTTAGTTCTGAATCTCCAGCAATCGAAGGCAATTATATGGATTTTGGGAATGACTGTGTTTTTGTAGAATTTGTATCCACAATTTGGTTAATAGCAAAACCCTTATAGGATACTCTCAAAGGCCAGGGCTCTGAACCTTTGTTTAGGCCTCTAGAATATCAACAAGCCTTTAATGAAATAAGGGGAAGATGGATCATGCCACCACCTTCAAAGCTAACAGAATCCAGGAAGCCTTTTTGATTCCTAGGCAGAGAAACAGAAAGTCAGGTCTATGACTCCTAGTCTAATTATTAGGAACAAAAATGTTCAAACAACTGGACCACACTACTAAGGGATGGATTCCCTGTATCTGGGCTCTAGCTGACATTTGTGACCTTTTGCATGAAGCAAAAAAAAATATGGTCAGCTCATCACTGTATATGCCACATCACTGGCATTATTTTAGAACATAAGTGTGAACTTTGATTGACTACTGGGAAAATGGAGGAATATCAAGCAGTGTTAATAGATACTCCTAATGATAGCTACAAGTTACCAGCTGTGTAAATTCAACCGCCTTGGTTTTTTTAAGATTTTATTTATTTATGCATACAAGAGCTGGGGTACAGGCCAGAGTCCAGGGAGGTGAGAGGATTCACCAGAGACAGCTGGGAACAGAACAGGCAGACTGACTGAAACGCACTGCTGAGGGGAGCAGTGGGCGAGGCAGGAGAGGTCTGCTACGCCATGTGGGGCCCCTCCCAAGCAGGCAGCAGGGATCGAACTTGTGCTGCAGTGCCTTCGGTTTGCTTCATAGTGCGTTGCTTAACCCACTGCACCACCAGGGAGGCCCCATCAACTGCCTTGTTTTTAAGTCATGTAGAGAACCTTAAGAATGGAGTCTTAATCCATAACTGTCCAGAAACCATTGAAACAGTATAAGCTAGCTGACCAGATCCGTCTGACAAGCTCCTGCCAGGTCCAGATGGGAGCTATTCATAGATGGGAAAGGCTTAGGACACAAGGTTGTTGATGTGCAGGATATGCATTGGTGACACTTCAGGACACCATAGAGGCCAAGACCTCTCCCATCAGGTATGTTGACAGTCAAGTTGACAGACCTGACCCTGGAAGTCACTAAAGGTAAGAGGGAAAATGTGCATTGAGTGAAATTATTTTTTCGTGGCCCTATACTACATAGGGTGATATGAAAAGAAAAGGAACTCCTTACATGAATTAATAAAGACAATAAAAACCTTCTAGATCTTGCCCTTGCTGAAAGCAGTAGATTTACCATCAGCCATAACAATGATGCATTGTCCTGGCCACCAAAAGGATGGATAAGAAATTATAGAAGGCAATGAGCAGCTGATTATGTTTCTAAGGCTGCTGCTTATTCTACTTTCTAGGAAGCACTCATTGATCCCACAAAATTATCTCAATTTGTTCACAAATATACTGACTGGGATGAGAAAAGGGCTCTTGAATAGGGATTTACAAACTTCAAGCGTAGTTCCACTTGAAGAATGAATTTGCATGGTATGTAATACTCCTCTCAGAGGCCCTAGTCTACCCAATATGAAACGTAATCTTGAGGGATTCCACTATGTGAGAAAATCCTTGCTGCACCCTGAGCACACATATTTAAAGAGCTGCTATTTGCATGGAGTGGCTCAATGTATCACCCATTTTTCACTTATGCAGCAAGAATTGCTTAAGACTGACTCACACCCTAAAGCTACTGGGGTTCAGTATCTGGGCAAGTGCCTTTTTGAAGACTGGCAAATATAGTTTACCCTAATGTCTAAGACCACTGGCCATTAAAAGTATCTTTCAGTATTTGTGGAAATATTCTCAGGATAGGTTAAAGCATTTCTCACTGGGGTGCAAAAAGCTTGGGAGGTTGCCAAACAAGTGCTAAGGGAAATAATACCTTGCTTTGCATTGCCCAATTCTATTCAGAGTAACAATGGATCTGCATTTATTTTGGGAATCATTCATACAAATGCCTTCTAGAGAGCCTCCCTGGTGGCACAGAGGTTGAAGTCTCAGCACTATCAAGCTATCTCCAGCCACTGCAGCATAAGCTTGATCCCCGGCCAGGGATATGACCCACATGATGCTGCAAACCTCTCCTGTGTCTCCCACTGCTCCTTTCAGCAGTATGTTTTAGTAAATTGACATGTTCTGTGCCCCACTCTGTCTCTGGTAAATCCTTTCACCCCTGCAACTCTGACCTAAACCCCAGTTCTTGTTTGCATACATAATAATTTTTTTTTGAATGGCTTCGAGATTACTTGGAAACTACAGGCTGCTGGGAGATCTCAATCTACAGGTACACTGAAAAAATAAATTACACATTAAAGAACAACTTGGTAAAACTATGCCAACAAACCCACCTGCATTGGGATCAGGTATTATCCATTGCCCTCCTTCAGATAAGAGTGGATCCTAGAAACGGGGTATGTTTAAGCCCCTTTGATACTGTTTTTGGAAGAGTATTTCAAGCTTCAATTTTAAACAATGCACCAGATAGAACAATAAAGTAGAATCAATATATAGAGTATACTTTAGCTGTTACTTATAACTTTGCTCTTTCTACGATTTCTACACCTCAAGATGAACTATTGCAACTTTTCATAACTGGTGAACAGGTCTTATTCAAGACATGCCAGGGTGGAGATACCCCAGCTTAACTGTTGAAGTGGTCTCCTTTGAAACTTGTAGACATAAAACCCTGAGTACATCACTCCAGAGAGAAGAAAGTCCCAGAAGGCCATGACCCAGAAACCAAAACCCATTGGTCTTGAAACTCTTTCAAAATTTTGATATACTTGTTTAGGAGAAAGATAAAACTTTATTTTTTTGTTTCTTCATTATTATTATTATTATTTTAGGTTTATATATATTTGACATCAATTGTAATTCCCATGTATTCCCCATTACCATATCACCAGTGCACCATCACCTCAGTTCCCTGTGCTCCCATCTGCCCTCAACCCTCCCCGTCCCACTCCCCACCAAGTGTCCCCAATTTGTCCTTGTCTTTTCATTTTTGGTTTTTGTGTCTTTATTGTTATTATTATTATTATTGTTCTTATTCCTTTCCTTGATCCTTATTTGGTTCCCTTATGCTCCTCCTAGGGGAGGAATCAGAAAGATAAAACCTTAACGTATACCCCAAGATTGACTTCCTGATGAACACTGGAAACCGTGACCCAACAAAAGATGGCATCTGATACCTTGTGACTTCTGGTGTCAAAACTCCCCAATTTGGGGGATTTGAATTTGACTCTATGGTGAGAACTTGGTTTTGATTTTGACTTTTAATTTTTGAGATACAACAACACACACACAAAGGTCTACATTCCATTTCCATTTTTTGTCTCTTTGTAGACTGCTGTTTTTTGTTGTTTGTTTGTTTTCAGATACATGTATGGTTAAGGTTAAAAAACATGTGACCAGCTAAATGTGAATAGAAGTGTCTTTCTATCAGTGGTCAAGAGTTTGCTTGTTTTCATAGAAACAAAGAAAAAGCTGTGTCTTTGAGAAAGTGAATAAAACTTTATTTGCAGAAGATATTCCATGTGTGTTAAATGAAAACTACTAATTGCTTGTGTCTATGTTTTAGGTTTGCATTTCTTCCCCTTTGAGTCTAGTTTTTCTGGACTCTGAAGGATGTAAAATTGGTATAGATGGAGCCTCTAGAAATTTTTAGTTCAGAAATATAGTGGGAACTAGTATAAGTGCTTCCAGGAAGAATGGTCTGGAATAATTTTTGGTTAATGAGAACTAATTTGGAATTTAATGGGTTGGTTTGAAACACAAATGCTCATAAAATTGTGGTATTGAGTAATGTTTTGTTACTTCAACACTGTGTTGGATAAGTTTAGCTAGAGCTTTGATTACAATTAAATGATTTTTTTCCTAATACTTACAAATGACAAAAGTTCCCAGAAATATGAAGTATCATTTAAAAAAAGGTGTTTTTTTGTGGAATTGATCAGAAGAAATTGCATGAACCCTCACTAAGGTTCCTGAAACACTCTATAATATTTATTCCTTTCCTCATGGGAAAAACATCAGATGAATTTGATCTATTTGATATTTATCTGGTACCGGGAAACATCATTTGGAAAAATGTTTAACTTTGGCATATGAGTATCAATATTATTGTTCCAAAAGTATGTGAAATTTCTTAACTATGTTCTTAAATATAAATATAAATGTTTCTTAAATATGTACTGATAAAATATTGCTTGTCAGTTTTGATATTGTTTTTTCCTTGTTGGTTATGGCACTATCTGATTTTAAGTTTGGTAATTTCAAAATTTTGACATTTGAAGAAATTGTTTCTAAAGAAATTAAAAAGAGAAGAATTTCAACAATATAGTAATACCAATGTCAATTGATTGAACTCAAGAGGTAGAGTTTTTTATATAGGACTGAATGGACTATTGATAATGAAATAATTTTAATAAGTTTTGAAATGATGTTGTCTTCAGGTTTTACTTTTATTTTGGTTTTTTATTCTAGAAAAGCTTATTTTCAGCTAACCATGATTAGTAGAAATGTTAAATTTAATTTTTTGAGCAGAATTAAATCATGCATTTTCTCTCTCCTTGATACCATCATAATATGGACAAATGTAACAATTCTTATTATTCATGGCAATGTGTCATGAATAATGACATTTGCATAATTTAAAAAGTGAATTTTATTTTTCTCTTATTAAAGAATTTGAAATACATTTCATTTCCAACACTCTGATAGAAAATCCATTTTCAGAGTTGAAATAGATCATAGCCAAGATGGCAACTTTGTCTATAGGGTCCAGAGATCCCCAAGGAAGATAGGGATGGCTGACTCTATTGGCAGTTCTGGAATCCCAGAGACAAAAAAGCCTTGGGTATTTTTAGAAGGAGAAAGCTCAGATAGAGTCTGGTAAAAGTGTGGCCTTGTTGCCCCCAAAAAGCTCAATCTAAGATTCCCTATGGAAAGTTCCAACAATGCCAACAAAAATTCTGCTTGGTTGTCTACCCTGTATATCTATAAATCTTTATCTATATCTATCTATCTAAATCTATCTATCTATCTTTGCATATATATTGTGCTAAAAATTGGAGTTGGAATTAGATTTAATTTAAAAATTCATTTTACTGTATTATTTGATAAAATTGGAATGAAAGTGAAAAAATAAGATTTTAATAAACAGAACCACTTTTAAGATTTTTCTTGTTCTTTTTTCTTTCTTCTGAGCTTTTCCAATATTCTATTTGCTATATGCTTGGTTAATGTCTATGGATTTTTGATTGGATTGACTGACCATTTTCTAGAAATGGAGGACTTGTCACACTGGAAGTCAATGGACAATGTCTGGTGACTGATTGCTAATTCCTTTGAATACACTGTAACCCCAGAAAAGCAGTCTTCTGATGGTACATCCCAGTATACCAACTTTCACCACAAAAATGGTAGCAATAGGGCCTCCCTAGTGGTATAGTGGGTAAGTCTCGGCACTATCACGCTGTCATGCTATCAGTGCTGTGTCCTGAGTTAGATCCTACCCACATGGCGCAGCAGACCTCTGCCCACTACTACCTTCAGCAGTGTATTTTAGTCAATCTGCCTGTTCTGTTCTCCACAATGTCTCTGGTGAATCCTCTCATTCCACCCCCACCCCCACATCTCTAGCCTGGCATTACCCCAGTCCTTCTCTACATGAATACAATAAACTTTTAAAAATTAGAAAGAAATGGTAATGACAAAGGAAAATTTGGGAATTTGTAGAGGGCATAGCAACAGATGTCATTTTCCCTGCCACCTACATCTGAGATACCTTGGACTACAACTACCAGTATTCCATGAGCCAGACTTCTTGAATAGGGTGCTGCTGCATACTAGAGGTGGAGTAGAGTGGCCAAATTGACCTGTAAATCATAAAGACAGTTGGGCCTCACCCTCTTGCTTTTTCAGCTATAACGTAAGACATCTAGTCACATCTAGCCAACTAATATCTCTCTGAACCCCTCCCTCCTAAATCTTCTTGTAAATAAACCATTACTTTTTTACTTCTCTCTGTGTGTCTGCTTTTGGGTCTTTCCTGAGTTCTTAAGGATGTGGGTGAAGAGTCACACACTGGGGCACACCCCATTTTTACTTCTTGGGTTGCCCACTAATAATATTGTGTACTTAATTTCCTCAAAAATTTAAGATATTAATATAATGAGGTCTACTAGACAAATAAAAATTAAGTTTGGAGGAGTTAAAGAGCACCTTCAAGGCCCCAGGGTTAATTAGTGACAAAATTAGAATATGAAAGCCAGTATACCCATGTCCCCAGAGCCCTTGTTATTTCTATACTATAAAAGTACTTCATGAATTAGGTGCAGGAGGAGGAGACTGATAACCTTTACCTAGGAGGAGTGAGAAAATGAATTGAAGTGAAGAGAGTTAAGTCTGCAGACCTTGATTTTTCCAGAACTAAATTGCCCAACATGGTTACCCCAAGTCTCATGTGGCTATTTAAATTAATTAAAATTAAATAAAAATAAAGTTCAATTTTTCTGTAATATTAAATATAAATATTAAATATATGTCAAGTGCTCAATAGTCATTATTGCAGGAAGTTCAATTGGGTAGCACTGCTCTAAAAAAATCAAGATTTATTTTAAAGATATATTTTTATTTATTAATGCATAAAGAACTGGGTTATGTACCAGAAGTGTGAGGTGGGGGTAAGAGAAATAGAGACAGAGAGGGGAGCAGAATAGGTAGATCAACTGAAATACACTGCTAAGGGGAGCAGCAGGTAAAATAGAAGAGGTTTGCTGTGCCATCTGGGTTAGCTCCTTGGCTGGGGATCAAACTCCTGCTAAATCCATGCTGAACTCATGCTGTAGTGGCTGGCCATAGTTTGATATTCACTGAGCCTTTAACCTCTGCACCACCAGAGAGGCCTGTAGATAAGATCTTTGAAAAAGGTTGGAGTTGTACTATCGACTTCAGGGTCAAGAGTTTGGTACCACTCAACAGGACTGAGCCCTCATCTGGAAAGAAGTGTATAAAAATATTTAGAGTAGAAACCAGTGAATAAGAGTGTGTGCATGTGTCTTTAATCTTTTTAAGTTACTATTTTCTCCATTTCTCATTGTTTTTCCATACTTTTTAAAAAATGACATTTGAAAATGCAACTTTTCTCTGCTGAATTCAAAGGAGTGTGAGGAAAAGTTTTTCATCATTCAGATCAGGGAGATAGAAATGATAAAATTAGGGAATGTGGAGCCACAGACCCTGAGAAGCAATGTGGCAAATAACAGAGGCTAAGACTCTGTTCACCCGATCTTTATCTCCAGTATATCTGGAGATAAATCTTTATCTCATACTCAACAAGTTTTCTAAAAGATGAGGATTTTTGCAGTATCACCAGGGATACTTGTTAAATATAGAGATGCCTGTACCTTTTCCCAAACTAAAAATTTACATTGGGTGTGGTGCAAAAAGGAGCATGGATCTGTATGCAAAACAAGCTTAACCAGGGATTCTGGTGCACAATCAAATCTGTGATCCACTGGCATGAAGAGAGGTGTGTTTTACTTAAATAATGAGGTCAAGCCCTTACATATAGTGGTAACAGTTAGGTCAGAAGCCAAGAGGTAGGAATTTAGTTGGGAAAATGGAGTACAAAAGGGTAAGGAGAAGTATAGGAAGAGGTAGTGATCAGAATATGAGCAAATTAGATAAAGAAAAGGAGGAAAACAGACAGAGAGACAGAGAAACCCCAAGAAAACAATTTTGTTCACTGGAATGAATTTAAGAGTCCGATCCAGATGTTCTTATTAAATCTTGTACTGTGACAAGTAGAGTCCACATGGTTTGTTGATTTTTCCATTAAAATGCCCTCTACCTTACTCTGAGTTCAATCACATGCACTATCATAACAGGGCCTACCTCACAAATATCTTTGAGATGCTTGATGTAATGACGCTCAGTGCTCATGATCTCATTGATGACATTGGCCCGCATCTGGTCCCGGTTCTGTAGTGGCCGGCCCAGACAGAGGCAATCTGAGTTGGGATCTAGGTGCCCATTTTGCATTTCACTGGGCCCTTCTTCCACCCCATCCTCCTGGTTCACCCAAAGCTGTGAAAAAAGATAGAAGAATAATAGATTAGTTTCTTTGAGAAATTTCAGTCAAGTAGAAAAAACAAAAACTAAAATTTTCAGGTATTCAGAGAGCCTTCAACTAGAGACCCAAGTATAAACTGAATGATATGCCAAGCTCTAGGGTGACTTGCTGGCTCTAACATGAGTCCAATTCGCTTTACATTTCTACTGACCTATTTATAATGGAGGATGGAGAATCATTTCCAAAGTTTTGTTGGCTAAAAATATTTCAGAGGAGAGAATTATGATAAGCAGAACTCATTCATGCTAAAACAGATATAGGTAGCACAGCCGCATTGAAAAATAAGGAGTAAGTATACATCTTGGGTGCCACAATTGGACTGGTGCCACAAACCATAGTACCTACTAATATGGATGCCAAAGTTCAATACTGGAGTGGATATTCCCAAAACAGGGCCTTTTGTATTGACTCCTATCAAAGGGTATATAAATAATCATTAACATTTGACTGTAAAGTTCCTTGGATATGCAAAGATCTCTGAGACTGGAGTGGAAATGACAGAATATTCCTCCATCATATAGTAGGAATAGTTGTTGTTTGAGCACTTACTATACAACAGCCATTATGCTAAGATACTCTATTGCCATAAACTCTATTATTCAATCCTGTTAGGTAGGTAGGTACCATTATTATTGCCACTTCACAGAAGATGAAACTGAGGCTTAAAACAGTTAAGGAATTTGCTTCAAGTCATACTTAAGAAACAGAAGATCTGGGATAGGTACCATACAGTTTAATTCCTGTGTTCTTAAAAACTGTACTATTTGGTTTTACGTGAGACAAGAAAGAATTAGGGAAGGGCTTAGGCCAAGGTGAGCTAATAATTATTAGAGTCATCAGAAATAGATATATTTGGGAGATGTTGTGACCACTCAGTTCAAATTATGAAGGCAAAGGGATGTTATAAAAACCTCTTCTGGGGAAGCTAAGTGAAACGTCTCTGGATTAACTTCTCTTAAAATATACCATTAGGGAGATGGTTTATTTCATCTTAGGCTTAGAAGGCAGAACACTGGGAAGGGGGCTTGCATAGGAAAAAGGAAGGATAAGACCCTAGGAATAGTAGTAAAAATCTTGAAGGCTTTCCAGTTGTCTCAATAGCTTTAATCAACAATCTATCCCTCCTCTCCTTAATCTCCAGTTTTTTCCAAATTCATGCCTCAAGAATATAAGTTCAAACAATTTAGATGTATCACTATTGCTGCCACCAGAAAAGTTTGCAGATGAGTGGCCTTAGGAATATATAGATTTTGGGAATGAGCTATAGGGACAGTAGTTACTTCTCAACTCTGTGTCACACAGATGGTGGGAAGCTTGGCTACCACCCAAAAAACTGGAGATGTCATCAGTTATATTCCACTATTTTCCATAGGTCAAAACAAATAGAGCTTACCCCATTTTAATGTAATTTTCACACCCAGCCAAATGTGCAAAAATATATCTTTACTATGAACCTTCTATAATTTCTGTATTGCCAATTTCTTTTCAGCTTCCAAAGGTTGGCTATGTGTCTTCTATATGAAAATAGCTTCCCTTTAATATAATCAATAGACAATGATGAGATATATTATTCAAGATGTACATCTGTTTCAAAAAGTGATCCTAAGCACTGAAACAAACACATCCTCTACATGTATGTGCATAACAATGAAAACTTCATCCTCTATTAATCCATAAGTTGTCTCCTACTTCTAACAAAGCAAATGAAACTCTGTTATAAAAACAGTAACATAGGCAGATAATTAAAGAGCAAAATAAGTAGAAGGCATTAAGAAAAATACTGGATGGTCTCACCCCTAGGAGGAATATAAGGGAACCAAATAAGTGACCAAGGAAAAGAATAGTAACAGTAATAATAATAATAATAATAATAAACAAAACAAAAAGACAGGGACAAATTGGGAACACTTCATGGGGAGGGGAGAGGGAATAGGATGAAGGTGGAAAGAGCACAAGGGACTGAGGTGATGGTGCACTGGTGAAATGGTGATGGGAAACCCATAGGGACCACAATCAATGTCAAAAAATATATAAATAAAATTTTAAAAAGTAAGAACCATTTTCTTTATTCTTCTTAGTAGTTAAGGCAAGGCAAGTCAAAATATTGACTTTTTGATTGCTGGAATAGGACAAATCTTTGGAACATGTCCAGTAAGAAGGAATGCAAATATTCAAATATTGGTGTGTGGAGCATAGGAGAAGGCAAGCCAAGACATAACTAGATCAACCCATAGTCTGAACATCAGTGAGTAGGGAGGGAGTCACTGTCAACCAGATAAAAGCAGACTCATTACACAGAATTTAGTGGAGGAGTCACGTCTAGCTGGAACTAACAGCTTGGGTTGTAGGAACCTTCACAAGAAGCTTCTGAGATAACAACACTTTTATCTACTTCATTTCTACAACCACAAATACCCACTATTTGAGTTAAGAAGCTGCCTTAATTTGAAAGAATGAGTGGTAGATACATTCACTCATTAAATCTGTTAGGTGCTTACTATGTACCATACACTTAAGTTACAGACAAAAATCTCTGTTCTTTGTAAGCTAACATTCAAAGAAAGACGCTTCTCAGCCTCAAAAAATGGGATTATGCTCAGCGAAGTAAGTCAGAAGGCAAAAGAAAAATACCTGATGGTTCCTCCCCTAGGAGGAATATAAGGGAACCAAATAAGGATCAAGGAAAGGAATAAGAACAATAATAATAATAACAACAACAATAAAGACACAAAAACCAAAAATAAAAAGACAAGAAGAAATTGGGGACACTTGGTGGGGAGGGAAGAGGGGGAGGGTTGAGGGCAGTCAGGAGCACAGGGGACTGGACTGAGGAGATGGTGCACTGGTGATATGGTGATGGGGAATACATGGGGGTTACAACTGATGTCAAATATATATAAATTTTAAAAAATTAAAATAAAAACTACACTGGAAAGTTAAAAAAAATAAATAAAGTAGAGTTATTTCATCTACAAAATAAAGATAACACCTATCAAAAAAAAATGTGTCATGTAAGGCCCAAGTATTGTGTCCCACAGACAGAGGGTTTCGCAAAAGATCTGGATCCAAGAGTGATTTTCTGGTCTAAATGCTAAATACCCTGTTCTTCAGAGTTTTCCTACTCTGTGCTCCGGTTCTACACAGATGAAAACTATCTCCTTGTATTAGAAGTCTTCTCACAGTACTTGAAAATTTTTCTTCAGTTTTCATTGAACTGTAATCAGGAGTGTGTTAATGCAACTCAATTAACAAATACTTATTTTGAATCTATTCTTTGCTAAACTACTTACTGAGAGACACATGATCAACCAAGGCAACTCAGTTCCAGGGAGTGCTTTCTAAAACATAGAGATCTCTGTTATTCATATCTTCTTTTTCTTCTCCAGGTACCATTACTCCTACTCCCTAGGTGATTATCCTAGGTGATCTCCTAGCTCTATTACTCCACACCACCACTAAGTCAGTTTCCTTGACTTTCACTCCTATTAATAACTCTTACACTCCTAAATCCTCAATAGTTCCTCATTGCCAAGCTCAAATCTCTTACCCCACAATTCAAACAGTACAGCAATGTGGCCTAAATTTGCATTTCTCTCCTTATTTTCTACTATGCCATTAAGAAATACTGAGCTCCTTCCAAACCAGTTTACTTTCTGTCCAAAAACATTCCAAGCTATGGTCTTTAATCTACACATGAACACGGAAATAATAACAGTCCATAAGCGTTTAACCATTTTAGTAACAATAAACCAACATCTAGATTTATTGATGAAGAAAAATGACTGTCACAGTTAGTAATATACAGATCCCCATTTTGATATGACTTTTTATTTTGTATATATCTTCTATTTCTTTCTGTTTCTTTTTAAATTATAGTTTATACAGAAATACATTTGTTTTGTAAAAAGTTATTTTTTTAGGGCCTTCCTGGTGGTGCAGTGGGTTAAGCAACGCACTATAAAGCAAACCGCACACTGCAGCACAAGTTGGATCCCTGCCGCTGGCCAGGGAGGGAACCCAAATGGCGCTGCAGTCCTCTCCTGCCTCGCCTGCTGCTCCCCTCAGCAGTGTACTTCAGTTGATCTGCCTGTTCTGCTCCCTGCTCTCTGTGGTGAACCCTCTCACCCCCCACACCTCTGGTCTGTACCCCAGTGCTTGTATGTATAAATAAATAAATCTTTTTAAAAAAGTTATTCTTTTAAAAAGGAAGACTCAAGTTATTAAAATCAGGAATAAAATAAGAAATATTATAAATCTAATAGGAATTAAAAAAATATTAAGGGGATACTTTGAAAATCTTTATACCAACAATTTAAATAACCTGATGTACAAATATCTATAAAGACATAAACTACAGAAAATTCCTCAACAAGAAATATGAATAGACCTATAACAAAGAAAAAGACTGTATTTGTAATTAAAAACTTCCTACATGGGGAAAAACAAAAACAAAAACAAAAACAGGACCAGATACCTTTAATGATGAATGCTACCAAACATTTAAAGAAGCTTTAACATCAATAATTCACAATACTTCAAAGAAAGAGAAATGCAGAAATTCTCAATAAAATACTTGCAAGCCAAATCCAGTACTGTATTAAAAAAATTCACCTTACTAGATAGGAGTGATCCCAGGAATGTACATTTGGTTCAACATATGAAAACTAATATAATGCACCATAATGAAATAAAGTTTTATTTAAAACCACATGATAATTTTATTTTACTTTTTAAGATTTGCATACAAGAACTGGGGTACAGGTCAGAGTCACAGGAGGTAAGAAGATTCACCAGAGACAGAGTGAGGAGCAGAAAAGGCAGATCAACTGAAATACAAGCTGAGGGGAAGCAGCGGGCGAGGCAGGAGAGGTCTGCTGCGCCATGTGGGTCCCCTCCCTGGCCCGGGATTGAACGTGTGCTGCTGTGCTGCAGATGCTTCACAGTGCGGCACTCAACCCACTGCACCACTGGGAGACCCACACATGATAATTTTAAATAGACACAGAAAAAGCGCTAGACAGAGTCCATTACTTTTTCATGATTAAAAAAAAAACTTAGCAAAGTAGGAACAGAAATGTCTCAAATTAATTATGTACATTTATGAAATTAATTATAATAGTTTTAATTATTTATTAATTTATAACTATCATTTATTATTTATTTATCATTAATTATTTGTCATTTATTTAAAATTTATTAATTAATAGTTATTAATTTATAACAGTTAATGTACATAATGTTGATCAAGAACAGTCATTTCTAATCAACATGTGTACAGGATGTCTGGCTAGAACAATTGGGCATGGAAATGAAAAACAAGGCAGTCATATTAGTCAAAAGGTAAAACTATCCACATGTGACATGATGATATATAGAATATCTTAAGGTATCTAGAAAAAAATACATGTTATAACTAATAAACAAGTTGAACAATGTGTGGAATACAAGATCAATATACAAAAGTCAGCTGTATTTCTATACAATAGCAAAAAACAGCCCAAAATGAAATTAAGAAGCAATTATATTTAACAAACATCAGAAAGAACAAAATATGTAGGGATACACTTAACAAAAGAAGTGCAGAATAGTACACTGAAAACTGCAAAATTTTGGAAGTAAGGGAAAAAACCTTAAAATAGAAAGAGATTTCATATTCATGTATTGGAAAATTTAATATTGCTCAATTCTACAATTGATTCATACTCAACACAATTCTGTTAAAACTCCCAGCTGTTTTCTCTGTATAAATTGACAAGTTGGTTCTAAATTTTTTATGGAAATTCAATTTGTCTAAAAAAAATCAAAGCAATTTTGAGAAAGAAGAACAAAGATGGAAGATTCACATTTCTTGATTTCGAAATTTACTACAAAATTATATAAGCCAAGAGAGTATAAAATTAGCACAAGAATAAACAAAAATCAATGGAGTAGATAAGAGTATAGGAATATAAGCTACAATTGTGCTGAATGGATATTTTTCTTTTTTTTTTAAGTCTTTATATACTTTAATTATCTTAAAATAATTTCTTTTTTTTTTAAAGATTTATTTATTTATGCATACAAGCACTGGGGTACAGGCCAGAGGTGTGGGGGGGTGAGAGGATTCACCACAGAGAGCG
>JAGFMF010011850.1:243757-264784 GCA_019455555.1 Galemys pyrenaicus | reverse complement strand
AAAGCGACAACCCACCAACTGGGAGAAAATCTTTACACACAACATTACTGACAAGGGACTTATCACACAGATCCACAAAGAACTAACCAGACTAAACAGCATGGACTTTTAGAAGACCTGATTGTCCTCATTTTATAAGGAGGAAAACCAAACGTAAAAGATAAAAAAAAAATTTTACAGGTAAAATTAAAAAAAAAGATACACAGCAAGTTGTTTAAGCTATTGTAGGGTAAATGTAAGGTTTTTCTGCTTTCCCACCATTAGCGTCAATGATAGATCACGGTGGTACTGCACACATTCCTGATGGCGGGCACCTGGAGTAGGGTGTGGGCATGTGTAAGTGTGTGTACCTACTCCAAAAGACTGGGCATATAAGGATGGCATCACAGGGATACCAGGAGATGGGGCAGCAGAGGCAGCAGAAGAGAAGCTCAGCAGAAGTACTAGCAGCGGTTGCAGCAGTACCAGAGAGCCCAGAGAGAGTGAAGATTTGGGGGGAGGGCTAGGAAGTCTGCTAGCTTCCTGCCACCACCTCTCCAACCACCCCGCCTCATCTCCCTGCCTCCTGCTCACCCCTCCCTGCCTCCTCTCTGCCAGCTGGGTACCTGGTTGTTGCACTACAAATGATGTAGAAAGCAATAAAGCCTGGAAAAGCTACCAAAGCTCCAAGATTCCTCTTTTACCTGTCTGCCTGTATCATAAGAATCTGCCCCGTGCCTTCCTACCCCTACAGTTGTATATATCTAACAGGAGAACTGAGGCAAGAATCTGGGGATTTAAACTCTATATTGTGCTTTAATCTGATTAAAAATAGGCAGAACTACTTTGGACAGAGTCACATAAGCACCCTTGATTTTGATTCCAGTGGGAAAGGAAGGGTCTCAAGACAAAGATAGGTACAGGGACAGGAATCAAAGACAAAAAGTTTGCAAAATTTTGCTGTTCCCATGGACTGGCAAACAAGAGGTTAAAAACCTGAGGAGACTAGGCCAGGAAAGCTGCTGCCAAAAATTTCCATGGTTCATTGTTGTTTTGGGTTTTGTTGTTGTTGTTGTTGTTTGTTTACTTAACCATTTCTGAGCTATCTTACCACAGTTTACCAACTTGGCTACTAAAGGAAAAAGGGAGCTGTAAACCCCAGAAGAAATAGCCACAGACCTTGAGACTAAAGTAATTTAAACTGGAGCAGCAGGCACACAGCCTCTGTGAGGTGTTGACCTTGAAGATCATGAGCCCTGCATGACCAACAAACTGTAGCTGATTGGTGTCCATAATTAGCAACAATAATGGACATTAACCAAGTTCACTTTCCTTTCTTTGTCAGTCAATAAAGTTTAAGTCCTTTGCTCTCAAACCCCAGACCTAAAACCTAAAATGAACCCTAGCCCTGTCACTTCCCAAAATCTCTCTCATGCCCAGAGAGGTCTCTCTGGAGCACTCTTTCCTTGCTTTTTTTTTTCCTTAATCAATAGATGCTGACTCCTTGCCTACCTCACCAGTGTCTGTTGAGTCATCTTTTCAGTCTTGACCAAAGGGTCTCAAGAGTCAATTTCCCAGTCTAAAGCAGGACCCCTCATTCTATCCCTTTTATGGGTAAAGTAATAGAAAGTGACTGGTATGCTGCTAGTCTATGTACCTCTTTTGTAGAGATACTGAGATAAGGCTAATGGGCCACACACACACACACTGCCCTGTCTGTTGACACTAGGATTAGGAACTTTACACAGCAATGAGATTACCAGTTAGGACTGAAGAGATCCCACCCACTTTAGTGACCAATTTGGTCTAATGATCTATAAAGGTGTCTGGTTACTATGAAGTTAGGGGGATAGTCTTTTCTTTGTTGCTATACTTTCATAGTATATGCCAAATAAGTTAGGAATGGTGTTCTCAAGAAACTACTGAATATTAGCTCAGGATGATTCTCAATAAAACAGGCTACTATCCTACAAGAAGATACAGCATCCCAAATATCACTCATCTCTCTACAAACTACACCAGCATTAATGAAGGTTCAAAGTTCAATGTACCATATCTCTATGTCCTATCTAGACATATCAGAATTTATATAGATTTTAAAGAGAGCTTCAGAGATGAAGAAGAAAATAAAAACTCATGATCATATACAAAATGGGTGAGAGAACCATGACTAGAACTCAGAGCTCTTATTTCCTGATGTATTTATTTAGCACTATTTCCACAATACCTTTCTACTCTCAATCAAAAATCTATGTAGAAGAATGGAGATAGAAATTTTATTTTCAAACCTTCATCATGCAATTATTTGAGCATCACTAAATCTTACCAGAAATGTAAGCTAATACATAAACACTCATTCATGAGAATTGGTAGGACTACCTTGGAGACAATATTCACATCATTCTTGCAAAAGCCTGATCTGATTTCCTTTTACTGGTGACACAACAGCTGACCCCTAAGGTTACATGGTACTTCCCTTAGACGTCTGAAGATTACTCAGTTATCAAAACAAAAGTTTCACAATGATCAAACATTCATACTGAATACAATCAGGCAACATGAAATACCACCTTAGTTTCTCAAAGAATAAATATTGATATACTAAACAGAATATTGGAGCTATAATTGATGATATAACCTCTTCCATTAATACTCCTGGTCTATTATCATGGTTCTCAGTTTAGACTTTAATGCTGTATGATATAGTGACAACTATATATATGTGGCTAATGGGCACTTTAAATGTGAATTGAGATGTGTGGCAAGTGCAGGAAACACATACCAGATTTCAAAGACTTAATAAAATGTATCATTAATAATTTTATAGTGATAATGTATGACATTTTATTTTTTTTATTAAAATATTTTAAAATTTACATATACTTGCCATTAAGTGTAATCCCATGTATTCCCCATCACCATCTCACCAGTGCAATGTATGACATTTTGATAATATGCTTGCTATATTGGGTTAAGTAAAATACATTTAAATTAATTTCACCTTTTTATTATTTTCAGTGGTGGCTACAAAAATTTAAATTATATTTGTGACTCACATTATATTTCTATTGAACTGTGATGGTCTAGTTCAATGGTTTTCAACATCAACGATGATAATTTAACTATCCGGGATTCAGTGGTGTTGTTGTTTTTTTTTTAAGCTATTCAAGTGATTTATTCATTTCATTATACAGTCAGGATTGAGGAACTTTAGGCTAGAGTCTATATTGTTAATGTTTGGGCTAGTCAGTGGTTTTCTCAAAGGTCAGCTTCAGCCTACCTAAATAGCTACTGGGGCTATATGCATGGAGGTACACTTCCTCTGGCCTTGGAAATAGGAGCATCAATGCAAGTTCATTGATATTTTGATGCCTGGCTCTGCCATTTACCTCCCCATGGCATTTTGCCTTGCTCAATCATTTTGTTTATCCCATTATTAACTGCTTATTATAAAAATGGCATTTCACTGAAGTGAAATGCATCTGGATTTGGGTGACATCACTGGGTACAGTTTAATCCTTCTTTTAAAGATAAAGGCTGTCAGTAAAAGACATTCAAGCTGCTGTGTACAGGGCCTCAAGCACTAGTACCAAAGGTACATGGTTATGTATGCACTCTTTCTAACAACTCCTGGGACTAAATCATAAACAAGCAAAGCTGAGCTGTGATACATATGGGCATTTGGAAACTCAATGGAAAACACCAGATATGCAGGTGAATATGGATTGGATATTTCATTAGGAGACTATTAGGACAGAAGAAGATGAATGATCATTTTGTCCATTTCTCTCATTCCCTCACTTAAATAATTCCAGCCAGATAGTAGTGCTACATGAGTTTGCAGCCCTTCAAGAAAAAGGCCTTATATATCACTATGATTTGATATATATATAGCTATAATACATAGACTTTCTTGGAATTAATTTAGTTCTCCTAAAAAGTCTGCTCTCCTAAATGCCCAAAAACAGATGCGTGGATCAGGAAGCTATGGTACATATACACAATGGAATACTACTCAGCAATCAAAAAAGAAAAACTAGATGTATTCATAGGAACATGGATGGAGCTGGAAGGCATTATGCTCAGCGAAGTAATTCAGAAGGCAAAAGAAAAATACCAGATGGTTCCTCCCCTAGGAGGAATAGAAGGGAACCAAATAAGGATCAAAGAAAGGGATAAGAACAACAACAATAATAATAACAATGAAGACACAAAAACCAAAAATGAAAAGACAAGGACAAATTGGGGACTCTTGGTGGGGAGGGAAGGGGGGGAGGCTTGAGGGCATATGGGAGCACGGGGGACTGAGGTGATGGTACACTGGTTATATAGTGATGGGGAATACATGGGGATTACAATTGATGTCAAATATATATAAATAAAAAATGTTAATTAAAAAAATAAAAGTACACCAAAAACATAAAAGTCTGCTCTCCTTATTTTTCAGATGAGGAAATTGAGGTTCAAGTAAGTAAAAAATATTGTGAAAAACCAGAGCTAGGAGGTAGTAAAGTGAACACTGCATTTTAGGTTGTCTAATTACAAATGCTCTGTTCCTTCCTCTTATCACACTGATCTTGAAGCCGTAATATGATCCTGAAACATTTTATCCTCCAAGGGTCCAAGTCACTCTGATCTCTGGTTTGGGGCTAGGAATTTAGTCTTTTCTTACAAAAGAATGTTATGATAAGGATGGTCATAAGATACCCTCATATAACTTTGGTACTTGTATAGCCACAAAACCATTTTCTCATATATTCATTCACTCTGATACCCTATGGCATGAAAGAGTTGCCAATCCAATTTGGTGAATGGGTAAAATCTGAGCTCTCAATTGTCAAAGGGCTGATACCAGCTTATAACTCTAAAGAAGGCCAATAGCTAAGAAACAAGGTTAAAGCTCTCCCACCTCCCATAATATCTTACTAATTAATGATCCAGAAGCAACAGAAACTGCTAAGGAGTCCCTTCCCAAAGGACTAGTTTCTTCATTGTACAATGTCCACAGGGTCAGTCATATGAGCCCTATCAGGTTACCTGTTTTCCACCTCCACATATCTTAGATCATAGTCACTTGACTTATGCAAAAAATAAGATTTGCAGCGGGTAAAATCTAGCCCCACTGAGAGTAGGGAACCCAAAATCCTAAATTAACAGCTGAAGACAACTTTGAGACAACACACAGGGTTGTTTAAACCTCCATAAATGAGAGGAAGGAGACAAAGGCAGCAGAGAGGAATAGGTGTGGGGGGATCTGAATAAGACAAAAGAGAAAAAAAAAAGAAAAAAAAAAAGAAGAGGAATAAGAATGGTATACGTTCACAGCAATACAGCGTTAAAAGGGTCTTTACAAACTATCATGGCCAACAGAGAAATTATTTGTACAATGTCACAGCAGGTAAGGAGGTAAGAGGCAGGAGACAAGGACTGTTAAAATAAATAAGATAAAAAAGAAAGGTGTTAAAATAAGAGGGACATAGATTAAAGGAAGCCTAGGTTCTGTAGGAGACCAAAATAATTGGGAAAAAAGTAAGAAGGGTCACTAGGAGAGGAATGAGCAGGAGAAAAGGGGTTGGTCAGGGGGAAGCCAGGGGCAGAGAGCCAAGGAGATAGGAGAGGAGAGTGAAGGCTGACACTCACCCTCACAAAGCTGGCAGGAAACCATCCCTCCTCATCGTCGATCTGGCCCCACCACCAATCCTTGTTGGAAGCATCCAAGACTTTGATGACGTCGCCAGCCTTAAATGCCAACTCCCGGTTGGCCATGGTGACGTGATCCCATACTGCCTCAGCACTAACGATGGAATCTCCAGTGATCAGCTTAGGAGACAAAATGAGAATGTGTTCAGTCCGCAAAGCTGGCTACCTTATTTGCCCATTCCCCCACCCATAGAGCTCTGCTACTTACTTAAAAAAACAAAACATATACTAATCACGAAGAGTGGGGGGGGGAGGGAGATGACACTGGGAGCACAAGCTTCATTGGATCACAAGACAAGAAATAGTGTCAACTCTCCATTATCCAGTGGGTAGAATGACCAAGAATGTAAATATGGAGTACATGGGATTCATGTTTTATCCCTTCTCAAAAGCCCCTTTCCTTAGAGAAGAATGTTCTAGTTCAAGTTCACTCCTTGGTACTGCAAGGCAGCCCTGGAATGGGTAGAGAGGCTGGAATATATGACTAAAACAATGCTGAGGCAATTTGCTCTAATTTTTTCATATCTTCCCTCTTTCCTCTTTCTCCTTGGAACTCACCACTGCCAGTGTTTCCATGGTATTTCTCACACACAAAAATCCTCAGTCTTACAGCCTCCTATTCTCACCCATGTATTATCCCATCCAAAGAGGTCATGGATATGAAAGAATATGGCTTTCTGTGATGTATTGCTCCCAGAAAATGCAAGCTTGATACAGATTCATTCAATAATTTGTTCAACTACCCTGTGAGATATGTAGCAGGTCTAGGTTGACTTCTGCATTTGCTAGATGGCAAAACTGTGTCATAAAGGAGTTAAACTTGGCCTTTGGACTTCATGGCCAGCAGATCTGGACTCAACACAGAAGTAGGCAGACATCTATCCCACTGCCACATGAATGCACATATATATATTAACAACACTCATCTAAGCATTATGGTGAGGATAGGGTTGGAGAACTGTCTGCCTTCCTCTGGCTACCATCCTGACCACTGTGTTATTTGTTCTCTTATTTTACCCCAACTGGTTTCAGCTTGTATGGATCTTAATCTTCTGAACATTTGTAGAAACAGATTCCAGAATAGAGAATTTTCCTATGAAGCCAAAGAGACTCAATCACTCTCTCCCCAGCAGTGAACTACTGAACATGTCCTCTAGTAGTCAGTTTTTCCATCAGCTGACTTTGAAGGACTGATTTCCCAAGGACCTTTTATAACACCGCTTCTGAAGTATCTCATGCCTCACAGTTCACAAAATTCCCATAACTACCACATCACATAATTCTTACCTACATTTTAAAGATTGGAAAACTGAGACTCAGATCTGGTTCTTTGATCAAACACAATAAATCATGGAATCTGGTCTTCTAACTGCATATTCTCTAATACCCTAAATACTATACTACCAATGTTTCTTATTATTTATATTGAACTTACACTATCTGTGATGCTGTATGAGGTCCCCTAAGCCCAGTTGCACTGATTACACTGCTGATGCTCTTTCTAACATGCAGTCTTCTTTTCAGGGACTCCATGTGTGGCCTTCCCCAGCAGCAGTTGGCTCACTCTTGTCCACATTTAATCCAGCTAATCTGCAAAAACCCTCATATCACACAGCCCAGAACTGAAAAAACACTTCAAAAACCAATCCCAAAGCAACTGGTAACTGTATGGGCTCCTGTGCTCTCTGGTCACAATAGAAGCAGGAGCAAGGGGATGCTTTTCCCGTCTTCTGAGTTGTTATAAAAGTAAACTAAATATAGGCTGGGAATTGGTTTAAAATCTTTCTATTGTGTACAGAATTGATTTTTAACATGACTTTTTCACAAATAGGCACTTTTTCTGCTCATCCATTTCCTAGCCATTTAGTGAGCTCCTACTGTGGGCAAGGACATGCTTATTGTGATAGAGCCATGGTTCTAACCTGAAAATCAAAGGCCCTTTGTGTAGCAACATTGAGGTACCCTTCAAGCAGTATATAAAGGCAGTTAACAGCAGGCAAGCCTAACTTCAATTTTGGCTTTGCTACTTTGGAAAGTAACAGTGACAAAGAGAGGAGAGGAATAGATGGGGAGTCAGACAAGCAAACCAAAATAGAGCTGTTAGCATGTAATGAGGATAACAAGGACTGCAATATCACAAAAGTCAGGGAAAAGTTTCAAACTATACAATCTTGTGTCCCACTTTCTACATATGCAAAATGGTAATAATGATACCTACCTCACAGGCAGGGTTATGGAAAGAATGGACTAAATCCCTGGATATAGAATGCCTAGTATGTTGGCCTAGTATAAGACTTTAGACAAAGGTAGGATCATATGTGGTTATTGAACTCTAGAACAGTTTTGTGGGATATTGAAGGCAGGCCTTAAAGAATGGGTAAAATTGTAACAGAAAAGGCGGGGAGGACAGTTGAGGCAAAGGAACAAGATTAAACAGTCTTAGAGGTAAAGATTATAGGGAATTTGATGGCAAACAAGTAGAGGAATTTGGAAAGGGCTAGGGATGGGAAGAGAAAGGATGGCTAGAAAGGTAGGCTAGAATATTTTTTAAAGTTCTTAAAACTAGTTTAAGGAAAGGGAAAAATCAAAGTTCATTCCATGGAATTGAGGCCAATCCAAGTGATATCAAAGTTTGAGGGTAAGTTAAGAGGAAATGCTGAATGCATCTAGTTTTTCTTTTTTGATTGCTGAATAGTATTCCATTGTGTGTATGTACCACAGCTTCCCGATCCACTCATCTGTTTTTGGGCATTCAGGTTGTTTCCAGGTCTTACCTATTGTAAAGAGTGCTGCTATAAACATAGGAGTGCAGGTATTCTTTTGAATGAGTGTATTTTGGGTATATTCCTAGGAGTGGGATTGCTGAATGGAACTGGAAGGGATTATGCTCAGCAAAGTAAGTCAGAAGGCAAAATAAAAATACAAGGTGGTTCCTCCCCTAGGAGGAATAGAAGGGAACCAAATAAGGATCAAGGAAAGGAATAAGAACAACAATAATAATAATAATAATAAAGACACAAAAACCAAAAATGAAAAGACAAGGACAAATTGGGGATACTTGGTGGGGAGGGAAGAGGGAAAGGGTTGAGGGCAGATGGGAGCACGGGGGACTGAGGTGATGGTGCACTGGTGAGATGGTGATGGGGAATACATGGGGATTACAATTGATGTCAAATATATATAAATAAAAAAATGTTAATATAAAAAAGAGGAAATGCTGGTTTGTGAAGGGGAGAAGAAATGACCAATTTTCCTTTTAGTGTGTTAAATGTGGGGGATTTAACACAGGATATGCATGTTTTAGGATCCAAAGGTCCAGAAGAAATTATAGAAAATAAGTAAGTTTTCCCTGGAAGAAAGTATTAAGAAAGATGGTCAGAAACCTAAGGAAATAGCAGCAATGGGAGGTAAGGACTAGGAGTCAGAGAAACTAACCAAAATGTAACTGTCAAGATGTAATTAGGTTACCAAGGAATGGAATTTCAGAAAAGAAGGATGGGGAAGGGTGGAGATTAATAATATAATTTTTAAAAAAGGAATTAGATCCTATTACTTTTTAACTAGATTTCCTAACACAATCCTAATTTCAAATATTCTAGTTCACTGATTCTATAAATAGATACATCTGTTATTAGAGCCATGAACCCTGACATTTATCCTGGAAATACGATCACCATTCCCTGGAGGCATTGAGAGTTTGTCCTCTAAAACTTGTTTCTGAGCAAGGAGGCATTCATCTACAGTTAACTTGAATGACCACTAGGCCCTTTCAAAGAGAAGGAATGGAGGAAGTGGAGAATGGTGAAAAAAATGGGAAGGAAGAAGGGAAACTTATATTTGTTGAAAACATGTACCAGACATTATATTTTTTTGTTATCTCAAGCTCTATAACTCTCCAAGTTAACTTGTGAGGACTAACCAGTTAGATGGTAAAGCAGAACCAGGTCTCTAGTTGGTCTTACTCTATAGCATTGCTTTTGTGAATCCTTCACATTGTCTGCAAAGAACACAGCTAGATGGTTTCTCTCTAGGGAGACCTAACCACTCTGAAAATGACATAGAGCAGTAGTTCTCAATATCCTGAGGTATTGTTAAAACAGTTTGCTGGGCCCAAGAGTCTTTGTATCACATTGTGTAAACCATTGCCCTTAGAGGACCTTCCTAGTCTGCGCTCTACAAGTTGCCTCTCCTGATACCTCCCTCGTTCTCCCCAAGGATCCCTGTGCCACCCTCAGGATATTATTTCTGAAAAAGTACATCCTGGGTCAAATAAGGAATATTGCCAACTCTAGGTATTACCAACACAGAAAAAAAAACAAGGGATCATAGCTCTCACTCAGTTTTCCAGAGCTTTACAACTCATTTTCTTGCTTTGCCCTCTTGCTGAACAATGCCACCCCCAAAATAGTTATTTAATTAGACTGGGTGGATGCCAAAAATATTAAAGCTTTATGGAAAGAAGTATAAGGGGGAAAAGGTTGAAAGTTCTGTGTAGAACAGCAATTGCCATGAAGGTAAACTAGCTGGGCCTGCCTTCTGAGAAACCACAAATACAAGGAGGGTCATGGGGGGATTTTGCCTCTCTATAAGGTTTTCTCAGTTGGTACCTGTCCCCATTCTCTCAGAAAGTCCCCTCCCTCAACAGTTAGGTACGAGCCTAAAAATCTCCTTAATTTTCTCCCCTTAAGCACATCTGAAATAGGCTGGGATTTTATGCTTTCTCCAGAATAAACTTCATGTATGTTTTATGTGGCATTGTAAATAGACTATCTTGCCCAATGTGCTCAAAGACAGTAATTCTTCCTATTTCTGGAAAGGTATGACCCAAGTTTTATCAAGTACAGCTAGGAGGAACATGGTATAAGCAAATACTGGATATTGGACAAATCTTTGCCACTAATTCACTGAAAGATCTTAAAGAGGTTCCTTTATCTATTTCATTTTCTTGTTCAATCAAGTCTATAGACTTTAACCAGACAAACTCTCAAATCCCTTCCAGTTCTGGTTTTCTACTGAGGCTAACACTTCACTATCTTAAAGGACAGGAAGTTCATCTTATTTCTTCCCACTTTCCTTTGTGTTTTGTAGGATGTGTTTACTCTCTGCTTTCTGAAAGTAGAGTTGATTAGTACCTTCCTGACTATAATCAGGCATTGCTGTTGGCACATAAAGCACAGGCCAGTCAGAATGGCTAGGAAAACTGAGGAATGGGTTTTCCACTTTAACCTTTGATTACCCCATTCAAAAGTCAACACATATTGCTCTTTGTTTTCTCCACATAATTCCTTAGAGAATTCATCTTCCTCATGCCATCAGCTCTCACTCCAGTTCCATATTCTCAACTATCTGCTATAAAACATACATAAAACTTACCATCTACCCCTAATCCCTTCCTTCCTAAATTTCTCCAATCTCTCTTAACTTTTCTGTACTACTGGGCATGCACATTCTCTTTCTCTTTCTCCCTCCCTCCCTCCCTCCCTCCTTCCCTCCCTTCCTCCCTCCATCCCTCTCTCCTAAAACCCTTTTATTTTCATTCTCATTGCTATATCCTAGGCATTCTTATCACTCAGAGTTGTTCCCAACTGGACTTCCTGCTGCCCACAAGTCTCTGCTCTTCAAGCTGATCCTTAACCATGCCCCTCTCAAAACTCCAATAACTCCCTACTGCCAATCTCTCAAAGATAGATTAAGAGCTTCACCAAAGGATTCAACACTTGTCTCAAACCTGACAGAAACCTTCCACTCTAGTCAAACTATGTCTTGGTAGACAAATGTACCCCTACCTCTGTTCCTCTGGTTAATCCATACTCTTAGCTATAATTAAGTATAGGGTCATAGTAGCTAGGCAACCTTTCCCTAGCTATGTGAACGTGGTCTGCTTGGTCCTTAACTTCTTCCCAAATGATTCTAACCTGTACCCTTTTTCCCTTTGATTTTTCAGTAATTTCTACTTAGGATAAGAAGTAAAATAAGACAACTTGAAGCTATTCAAGTTGTCAACCAAAATACTATTCTCCAAATGACCAGGGTCTATCCTTGACAACAGTATATCTGCTTAATATAATTAATAACTAAAAGTACTGGTGTTTAGCTCTATCTAAAGTTCTATGACCTGAGCCCTAAAACCCAGGTAAGCTCCAAGGTAGTTCACAGCCACAGAGTTGCAGGTTGTAAGATATTGTATGGGTCCAAGGAAAACATTTACATAATGAATACTAGGTGACCTATAGTCCAATACATTGTTGATAGGATTTATGACCAGGGGGCCAGGGGTGTTTGTTTAGCTACAGGTCTGCACAGGTGCTTGATGGTTATCAGGAAAAAGGGAAGGCATGCCAGGTAAGAAAAACCATACTGTGAATATAAAAAAAATCTCAAGAATTGCTTCATCTTTTCCCTATAATTTAATAACTTACACCTGGCTAGTTTCAGCTTTAATATGGGTATGGCTACTGTCTATCATTAAGTAATTTCATTTTTGAGCAGAATAATTAATGCATTCAAGTGATGATGGTTCTAAATGTACTGAAAGGAAGTACACAAATATCATCTCTTTTCATGACATGATCATCTTTTTTCTAGGTTGAGCGTGTGACTTATGAGTCATGAGACATTTAGCTTCTTTCAGTATATCATCATACCATCAACCATTTTCACTTCAATATAATGAAAGATCTACCACTGGTTTCAATCACACATTCAGACACAAAATCCAGCTGGGTTGACCTTATCTGAAAAAGTGAGCCTACATGCACATTCGGCTCAGTAAGAGCAAGGTAGACCACCTCATCTACAAGCCAATATGTACTTTGGTCACAAGCCAACATACACCTAAATCTTGGAAAACCCAGACAAGCCTCATAAGGTATTAAACCATCCAGTATATTTTCTCCTTTATTACAGATGAGTAACAAAGGGATAATGTCTTTCTTTATCTCTTCCAAAGGAAGTTACAAGGTAATAGCTATAATGATGAACATATAGATGAGGGTCTAGATCTTAGGAATAGAATATTTGGTAAGAAACTTCAGCCATTAGTTCAACCCAATGGAGCATTTCAGAAGTGAAACCCAGCTGATGCCCTCAAAATGTACCATATTGAGTTTGGTCTTATTGAAAAAATAAGTCCATCAGAGAAAATGCAGTTAAATGTGTCAAGGATTGCAAAGACCAGAAAAAAGACATGTTATTATCTTCTCCAACTATGATGCTGTTGACTGGAAAAGTCTCCCACACCATAGCAGCTCCAAAGCTTGTATTTCCAAAACAATTTTTGAGCTCTTTGCACCAAAATAATAGAAACAGGAGTTAATGACAAATTGTTCTGGTCTTTTGACATCATCCAGGTGCACCTGACCCATTACACCAGAGTTTTTTAATCTGTAGTCCCCAAGACCACCTGCTCAGAATCACCTCCTGAAATTTTACAAGCAGCCCAGGTTATTCTGTATCATACATCATACTGAAACCCAGTATCTTGAACATTCCAGAGTCAGAGTTTGAAATACAAGAATTTTCTCTTGTTGCCCTGGTTTCTTTGAGAATCTCTGGAATCTCTTTCTTGTATCAGGTTCCAGGCAGGCTGATATATTATAGTAGGTTTTCTAGAAGGATTTTCCTGGTCTGCTATTTGTACCTACTCTGTCCCCACCCTGACCTTCAGGACTGAGATCCCCACTGACCCAAAAGGAAAATCTCTATGCTTCAATATAAAAGCAATTCTTAGAGTTGTATTCAATTGCCCAAGTCAGTCTCCAATATTCTAAAAGAAAAATTACTAGTACAATGACAAACTGACTCAGCAATGTTCTCTCCATGAGACTTAAGTCAGAAGCATGCTGTCCCAAGCTGAAGGTTATCCTGACCTTCTACTTGACTTTTAGGCCAGCTTGAGCTCTATCTCCAAAATGTTCCTGCCCAGGGTATGGTGCCCTTCTTAGACTTGCTGAGGTATTGAGTTCCAGAAACCCAATGTAATCTTTTGTTTCCTTCATACTTTGAAAGATCAAAGAAATCCTAGGGGAGAGGCAGTGTTCAAAGAGACCAAAATCCATAAGGTGACCTAGATCCATCTTGAATCTTCCATCTAAGCTCTTGAATTTCTTTGTGTGAATTTACTCCTAGGAACCTTAACTTTTCCTGGACTCTCTTGAACAGGTCAGTCTTAGAGTTTTCTGGGAAGGAGTAGGGGTAGGGATGGGTTCCACTAGGTTTACAGAAGGATAAGAGGAGGGGGCCAGAACTACAGGAATAATCTGTCCTCTGTGCCTCCCACATGCATAGCTCTGTACTCATCAACATCACAGCCAGAGGGTGGGTGGGCAAGGCAGAGAGGAGGGAGTCAGTTTTTATCCATTTGACAGATGTCCTGTTAAAATCCTGTAGGGGAAGGAGGGCTGTAGGTGGGGGGAGGAGCAGAGGAGGTAATAGGTTAGAACTGGCAGTTCTAATGTCATCTTTAAATATGACCATCTTGTCTAAGGTGGTAAAAACAGAAACAGTGTTTAGTCAATAACACTATGACCTGTTCTTTTATCTGGAGAAGAGACAGGAGAGATAATTATATATTTCAATTAACTTGAAGTCTACTGAGCATGCCCATTCAGGCAACAGGTTTTAAATGTCAGAGCCTTGACATTTGCATTTCCAAAGAGAATTTGTCTCCTGGGAACTCCTTATAACCCAAAGATGTAATCTGCATATAATTGGCCATCAATCAGTGGAAGGTAGTTTGCAATGGCTTCAATATTTCCTTCTGACTGTTGGCTCACTGTGAGAAAAGATATTAAGTCAAGTCACTTAGAATTTGCTCTGGTCCCTATCAGAAATGGGCCTGTTCATAGGTGGGTCATGTTTCTCCAATCAAGTCTAGCATGGCCCTGGATTTCCAGAAGACACAGAAATGTTGGGTGAGTGAATGTCAGCAGTATTCAGTGAGCAAAGGCCCCAGGAAACTGAATTGACCAAGCTTCCTTCCTTTTCAGAATGTGTTATTAAAGACTTTGGATAGAGGGCCTCCCTAGTGGCACAGCGGGTTAAGCAACACATTATGAAGCAAATCATAGCCACTGCAGCACAAGTTCGATCCCTACCACCTGCCAGGGAGGGGAACCACATGGCATAGCAGACCTCTCCTGCCTCGCCCACTGCTCCCCTTAGCAGTGTGTTTCAGTCAGTCTACCTGTTCTGCTCCCCGCTCTGTCTCTGGTGAATCATCTCACCTCCTGCAACTCTGGCCTGTAACCCAGCTCTTGTATGCACAAATAAATAAATCTTTTAAAAAAGGCTTTTGGATAGAAAGATATAACATCTAAACCTGCCAGAGTGGAAAGAGCGAAGCACATTCAAACATATCTTCAGGGTCCTCTAGGGAAGACATTGGGTCTGGGTCTGCAGGAAAAGTGGCTATACTTGTAACAAAAAAAAAAATTCCAATTAGGTAATCTAGGCTTATATAATATAGTTAGTTGTGCCTATGTAGGTTAGATGGCAGTGGGGGCTAGGTAGGGAAGGAATTCAAAGCAACTGGCTGTGTGTGGGGGGGGCAGAGCAAAGCATCCAATAAGGGGCTAGGGTTTTAACCTATCCTTGACTGTCTCAGGAGTCTGAAAGATAGTAGATTCTTTTACTCAGATAAGGACAGCATAGAAGATGCCCAGGAGCTAGCAAACTGGTTTAGTCCAACATTTTAAAGGTAAGAAAACTGAAGATCCAATCAGGAAAAAAGATAGTGGAAAAGAGACACTAGGCTAGAAAGCTCCCAGAAGATACAGGAAAAAGGGAGAAAATACAATGGGTCCCTACAAGAACTGTAACACTGAGGATAAATTGGACAATATTGGCAACCTACCCAGAGAAGGACGCACAAAAGAGGCTAAAAAAAAAAAGAGAAAAGCCATATAACCATCCTGCCCCATCCCTTTTCCCCCTTACCCTCCCCCCACCTACTAACTCGGTGAGCCAGGAACTACAAGACAAAACCAGAGGCCCTATACTGAAGAGAAATCAAAACAATTATAAAAAGCCTAGATGTGGGTAGAATCGCACAGATACAGACAACTGAGGAAGCGCTCCAGGCATGGTGAGTTAAGTCTCGAACTTTAGGGAGTCTAGGGAAGGAGCGGGTAGTCAAGTTAGGCTGAGGAAGTTCACACAAATAGAGAAGGCAGAGATAGAGTGACTCAAACCCGGGAAACCTATCTCTAACCTGAGCAGGGGAAGGGAAGTAAACAAGCCACAAGTTGGTGGAGAGGGGGGTGCTGAGGTGCAACAGGGCAGAGATGCAATTGGGCATCTCCGCACTTGGTGGAGCAGACCTAAGGAGGTGCAAGCTCAGCACTCAAAAGCCATTGCCCACACCTGCCGTGCCAGTCAGAGCACCCAGTGGGGAGCCCTAACCCCACCCTTCTGGACACTAGGGCACCTGGAAGTGCAGACCCTCCACCGGAGCCTAGGTGCTCAAGACCGGGAGCCACGACCCCACCCGTGCATCCCGATTTCAGCATCAGATGTCACCTTGGTGCTTGCACCCAGGAGCCATGACCCCACCCCCATGCCAACTCCAGCCCCTCCCGCCCTGACTACACCTAAGTGCAGCCCTGCGACCAGTCTCCTCAGCAGTGCCCCAGAGTCAGTATGCTCAGAGCCTGCTTCAGTGACTGCGGTGTCCAAAGCCATAGGCCCTTGGCCAACACCACCACTACTGCCACTGCTGTACAAAAACCATTGCCATTGGGAAGTCAAAGCCCCAAGCATGGGGCACTTGGATAACCAGAGAAACAGCTGCCCATTCCGGGTTGAACGGAGATAGGGGCAAGGTGAGAGGATAGAAGACCCACAGAGGCCAAGCGCAACAGAGTCCCAGACGACATTTTAAACCACCATACCATGGGTCAGCCACTTCAAGGGACCACCCCACCCGGTACACATTATCTGAAGACACAAGGTTTGGGAAGGCTGCAAACTGTAGCAACTGGAGGGAGGCCATTGGGGGCAAGCCCAATTTGGGGCACCACAGCAGCACACCTGCGTACCCTTCAAGGGGTGGCAACTGAGGTAGCTGCCACTACTCTGGAAGGGGAAAGTAAAACCTTGTGGTACAGCCACAAATAAAGGGCAGCTCCTAGGACACATCAGGTGACCATACCCCAGGTTAGGGCTGTGAAAAGAGCTGGAAATCCAACACTTAGCTAAAACACCTCCTACAACAAGAAACCCCCCTAAAACCTGACACATCCAGATGAGCTCAGGGAACATAGTCTAGGACAGTCGCAGCAAGGGGGGTCAGCCACTACATGACTACATCCCTCACTGCCTACCCAAAAGAGTGTGGGATCCCTGAGATCCTTACCCAACCCCCTCTTCTCTCCTTTTTGTATGTGATTTTGGGTTTGGTTTTGGTTTTGGTAGTTGTTGTTTTCCTTTCCTAGTTCCTCCATTTACTCGTTTCCCCACTTGGAAAGGCACTAAAGGGAACCCCATAAAGCCAGTCCCTGCAGAGGGCCTCGTGGTACTCCAAATCCTCAGGAGAAAAGAGTCCTAAGGAGCCACATCACCGACCCAGCTAAAACAAAGGACCCAAAGAACTCCCATATTGACCTCCATAATACAATCAACATCACGCCTTGCCCTTCACCTCCCATAGGATAGCTGGAGGGAAATTTTTTTTTAATTTTATTTGTATTTTTATCTTTACTTATATTTTTCTTCTTTTCTTTTTCCTTTTCTGCTTTTCTATAATAGTTCCTCATCCTGATCTCCCTCTTTCTCTTTCTTATTTCTCTCTGCCGGCTGCCTATTTTGGTCTTGCTTTTGTTTGTCTTGTGGTGTTTGTGTGTTTTTGCCTATTCGTTGACCACCAGTTTCTGATATCCCAAAAGGAACACACATACATATGCCTGCCAATACACGTAACAGTGTATCAGCAAATACAACAAATCACAAAACAGACATCAGAGAGAAGGAAAATAATAATTAACCAAGCAAGCCCACAGGAGAGAACCACACCACAAAAGGAAAACCAAACAAAAGAATCCAACAACAACAACTTGGAAAATCTCCTCAGCCTATCTGAAAGATAATGTAGAAACATCATGATGGAAAAAATAAATGATTTGCTTAAAAACATTACAGATCTGAAGAAGGAGAATGAGATATTTTTAAAAAAGATGGAAGACATCAAGGAATATAAGACGGATAGGGAAAACTCAATGGCTAAAGGGTAGAACAAATTAGCTCTTTCAAGAAGGAAACAGAGGAGTTAAGGAAGTCAATGGAAGAAATACAGGAAGATAGGGAATACAGAATGGAAGAGGCAGAAGAGCGATTCAGTTCCCTTGAAGATAAAGAAACAAAAGGAACCAAGACAGAAAAAGACAGAAGTTCAGAGGAAAAAAAGCGAAGACACAATCCGAGAAATCTCAGATGCCATCAAGAAAAAAAACATAGGAAGCATTGGAGTACCAGAGGCTGAAAACGATCAAGGAAGTGAAAACATGTTTAGGGAGATAATAAGGGAAAATTTACCAAGTATAAGAGAAGAAATGAAGCTAGAAATACAAGAAGCAAGACATACTCCAAACTTCTACGATAGAACTAGAAACTCAGCTAGACATACTAATAAAACTTCCAAGTATACAAGACAAGAAAAGAATAATGAAACTGGTAAGATCAAAGAAACAGATAACAGACAAAGGAAAGCCTATCAAACTAACCTCAGACCTCTCTGAAGGCACACTAAGGGCCAGAAAAGAAAGAAAGGATATATTCAAAACACTGCAAGACAACAAATGCCAGCCACGAATTCTTTATCCAGCAAAGTTATCCTTTTTATACAAAGAAAAAGTATGGATTTTCCCAGACAAACAGAAACTTCAGAAATTCATTGTGATCAAACTGACTCTCCAAAAAATTCTGCAACAAGTACTAAAGGCAATACCACCAAGAAAATTAAGAAGAATAACAGTTGGAGGCAGAAAAAAACAAATCAAAAAGAGATAAAATGGCAAACACAGATGCCAGCATAACAATTTTAAATCTTAATGTAAATGGACTAAACTCAGCAATAAAATGACACAGAATAGGAGGCTAGATTAAAAAAAACAATCCAACCTTCTGCAGTCTTCAAGAAACACATTTAAACATAAAAGATAGACATAGACTGAAAGTACTAGGTTGGAAAACAGTCCTACAAGCCTACGGACCAAAAAAAAAAAAAAGCCAGGAACAGCAATACTTATATCAGACAAGATAGACTTCAAAATAAAAAAGGTTAAAAAGAACAAAGATGGGCACTATACAATGGTCAAGGGCCCAATACATCAGGAAGACACAACAATCATCAACATATGCATTCCAAATGAAGGAGCACCAAAATATATCAGACAATTACTATCAGCCATGAAAGAAAGCATTAAAGAAAACACTTATATAGTAGGAGACTTCAACACCCCACTCTCACCAATGGRCAGATCAWCAASACAAAAAATAAACAAAGAGACCAGAGCCCTCAATAAAGACGTAGAAGCCATGAATCTAACAGACATCAATAGAACTCTGCACCCTAAAAAGTCAGAGTACACGCTTTTCTCAAATGTACATGGATCATACTCCAGAATCGATCACATACTGGGACACAAGAACAACATAAAAAGATAGAGCAAGATTAGAATCATGCCAACTATATTCACCGATAACAAAGGTATCAAATTAGAAGTAAATCACGAAAAGAAAACAAGAATCCCACCCACATCATGGAGATTGAAACATGCACTACTGGAGAAACAATGGAATATAGAGGAGATCACAGAGGAGATTAAAAAATACTTTGAAATGAATGACAATGAGGACGCCCCATTCCAAAATGTATGGGAAGTAGCAAAAGCAGTCCTAAGAGGAAAGTTAATAGCAATCCAGGCTCACATTAACAAACAAGAAAAAACTCAAAGAAACAATCTAATCTTGCATTTCAATGACCTAGAAAAACAGGAGGAAAATGATCCAAAAACGAGCAGAAGAAAAGAAATCATAAAAATTAAATCAGAAATAAATGAATTAGAAATCAAGAAAACAATCCAAAAGATTAATGAAACCAAAAGCTGGTTCTTTGAAAAAGTAAACAAAATAGATAAGCCTCTAGCCAGGCTAAAAAGAAAAAAACAGGAGAAAACACAAATAAACAGGCTCACAAATGAAAGAGGAGAAATTACAACAGACTCAAAAGAGATTCAAAGAATAGTCAGACAATACTATAAGCAGCTATATGCTAACAAGCTTAATAATATAGAAGAGATGGACTAGTTTTTAGAAAGATATAACTACTCAAAGATAAACAAAGAGGAACTAGAACACTTAAACAGACCAATCACAAGTAGTGAAATTGAAGAATTAATCAAAGCACTCCGCAAAAACAAAAGCCCAGGACCAGATGGATTCACAAATGAATTATACCAAACATTCAGAAGTGAACTAGTACCCATCCTATAAAAACTCTTTCAAGAAATTGAGAAAGAAGGAATACTACCTAAAATGTTCTATGAGCCAATATTACACTAATACCAAAACCAAACAAAGATAACCCCAAAAAAGAGAACTACAGACCAATCGCTCTAATGAACACAGATGCAAAAATCCTCACCAAAATTCTAGCCTACAGAATACAACAATGCATAAAAAGGATAATTTACCACAATCAGGTGGGATTTATTCCAGAAGCTCCAGGGTGGTTCAATATATGAAAATCAATCAATGTCATCCAACATATCAACAAAAAGAAGAACAAAAACCATATGATCATATCAATTGATGCAGAAAAGGTACTTGACAAAGTTCAACATCCATTCATGATAAAGGCTCTCAAAATCCTTGGAATAGAAGGAGAATACCTCAACATGGTAAAAGCTATATATGACAAACCTACTGCAAATATATCCTCAATGGAGAAAAACTGAGCGCAATCCCATTAAGATCAGGAACAAGAAAAGCATGCCCAATCTCTCCACTGCTATTCAACATAGTACTGGAAGTCTAAGCCAGTGCAATAAGACAGGAAAAGGACATACAAGGAATCCAAATAGTGAAAGAGAAAGAAAAACTATCATTATTTGCAGATGATATGATAATATACTTGGAAAACACTGAAGGCTCTACAGAAAATCTAATTAAAACAATCAACCAGTTTAGTAAAGTAGCGGGATACAAAATCAATGCACAAAGCCAGTAGCCTTCCCATACACAAACAACCAGTCTGAAGAAGAAGAAATCAAGAAAAATATACCCTTTACAATTGAAACCAAGAAAATTAAATACCTGGGAATCAACCTAACAAAAGAAACAAAAGACTTATAC
>JAGFMF010011850.1:213817-225742 GCA_019455555.1 Galemys pyrenaicus | reverse complement strand
GATGGTGCACTGGTGAGATGGTGATGGGGAATACATGGGGATTACAATTAATGGCAAGTATATGTAAATTTTAAAATATTTTAATAAAAAAATAAATTTAAAAAAGTACTTCAAAGTAAATAAAAATTGTATCCTGAAAAATGTAATTAAGTCCCTTTGCAACATTCTATATTTTATGCTTCATCAATACATATTGCCTTTCTCCTTAAGGACTCCAATATTCAAGATAAAAGGCAGCATTTTATTGAAAAAAGAATTCTGTGCAAAATTGCTATAAGAATGGGAGCTATGAAGAAAAAAACTTGAAAATGTAAGTAAGTAGCTGAAGAAGCTAATATGACTTAAGGTGTGACTCATACATCTCCTTCATACTATTTGGGAATGATAAACTGACTCTTCCCCTTTCTGCCTGATAGGCAGACCCACTTCCATCCACCAATCTCTCTGACCTTTACTTTCTTCATCTATAAAATCAGACTACTTACCTTGTAATGCTGATGTTTGATCAAATTAGAAAGGATATGAAATTGCTTTGTAAACTCTACTAGGGTGTGCACTGCAAGATTTGTCTAGTTTCCCCTCTAGGCTCTTCCCAGATGGAAACTACTCAGACCAATGACAAAAACAAAACCCTACAAATTCTAAACTATAGCTGGGCTGATAATGTTCTCTAAGCCACAAAAACAAAATCAGGGCACACTATTAAAGAAGATGTTGCACCAGGTGAACTGGTGGTAGAAATTCTATGGGGACTATACCTGAGAAAAGAAAGAAAACATTGTAAAATAAATTTGTTAATAAATAAAAAAGGAAGATGTTGCAGATTCTAACATACAGAGGTTGTCTCAGTGGAGGAAAAAAAACCTACTCAGTTTGTTCCCACCACAATATCCCTTTACTTCCTCCCTGCCACAGCCAAAAGTCAGGGTGACTATATATAATATATATGTTATATTTCTATGTTTATCTATATATTATATATTAGAACCTACAGACCTCCTTGTACTAAAGCTGGGCAGTGAAATGGTTCAGTTAATCTTGAGGAAAAGGCAATGATTAGAACGGATTTGAACACAGGAATCGTTCAATAAGTGATCCCAATGCTAGGATAAGGCCAGGCTCTATATGTCTTCTGTGGATGTGTTTAGGCATTTGCTGGAAATGCTCTATGTCCCCTCTGTGAAAACATCTAACCAAGTCCCACTGGGTTCCAGGCCCCAGTCTCCAGAGATTTTGATTGTTGGGTATTTTAAAGGGTGGGCTTTGAAGCTCAGCAGAAGCTGAGTGATGCTTAGGCTGCTAGAATACTGATAGGTGGCATTTTCTTGTATATCCTCTTAGGGAACTGAGAGTCAAAATTCTTGAGGTGGGATTTTATCCCTCCTAAGAGCAAAAGACTATCCTCTACCCAAAGAAGTTAGAGAGGAGAAAGGGAAAGAAGAGTTTTGCTGGGAAAAGAGGAAAAATCTTATTTTCTTTTTTCTTATGCACTTACAGTGTGGAGGCACCCAGGGGATTCCCCACAAATGGACCAAAGAGTAATTAATTCAAATTAATGCCAGCAAACTTCCAAGATCATGCTTATTACCATGGTACCAACTGAATAAAAAAATAAGTTTCCCACCCACACCAAGCCAGCAAGAGCATAGCCTGGAAAAGGAAAGGGGAATGTGTCAGAAGACGGGATGGAAGAAGGAAGATGAAAAGAGGCAAAAGAAGATAAAAGAAAAAAAGTAGAGTCTGATTGCCTTGAGCTGCATTTTTCATTTCTCCCACTCTTTCCTCTTTTTTTGCATATCCTCACAAATCTGAAGGAGAAATGCCAAGTCTTCAGATTTACACAAGTAAAAAGTCACACTGCCACCTTTGGTTCTCTACTCCCAAAACTCCCTTTTTGCTGCTCTAAGATGGCCTGCCATCTGGCTAGCAACATTTCCTTATTTGTCTAGAGATAAAGTAACTTGAAAAAGTGCTTACCCATTTGTCAGACAGATAAATTACTAATAGAAGGGTTCATTCAAGTTACCCCTTTAGCCTGTGAGGTAAGAAGAAAATTGGTAGGGGCAACACCATTCATCCTAGCACCAGTCAGATATTAAAAGGCCCTAGTGCAAGGAGAATATTGAGAACTGTGGAACTCAATGAATGCCCTGCTGTTTTTCCTCATTCTTAGCACAACCAACTCCCACCCACATTCAGGAGTGTACACACACACCCCCAAACACATGCACACACACCTACAAAGATATTGTCACATACCCTACACACATACATTCCCAAAGACTGGGTGCCAAGAGTCTGTTAGGCACCCAGAGGTGAAAGCTGGTGGCATTTTATGACACAACTTTATTATAAATCTTGCTCAAAATCTAGCCTCAGAGAATCTTTCTCAGGTTGGGGCATGGTTGTAGACCACTTTTCTTATACCACATAGCTAGGTAAAAAATTTCTTGTAAAACTTAAGAGTCTCTCCAGATACCAGCAACTCTTATAAATCTTAAAGAATTTCTCCAGATCCCAACAAACATGTATGTTCTCCCCCCTCCAAATATTAATGTTGATTAATACTTCCTTTTCACTTGACTTTCCAGTTCACCTCCCTCTGGTTTAAAGTGCCTATGGGCACCTAAAATCACAGAATACAGAACCTGGAGGTCACCTATTTCAACAACCCCCAAATGCCAAAATTATAAGGAATACCAAACCTATTGGGAGGGAAAAAATCTCCCAATTCAAAGAAACAACAGAAAAACAGGTCTGTAGCTGCTCAGTCTAAAGCCATTCCTCACTCCCCAACACTGTCTCAAAACAAAGTGCTTAGTCAAAGTGTAAGCTTACATTAGAAAATACCACTGGGGGGATTTCCTGGTGGCGCAGGGGTTAATTTGCAGCACTATGAAACTATCAGCAGTCACTGCAGCAGAAGTTCGATCCCCAGCCAGGGAGTTAACCCACATGGCAAGGCAGACCTCTCCTGTCTTGTCCACAGCTCCCCTCATCAGTGTATTTCAGTAACTCTTCCAGTTCTGTTCCCCACTCTGTCTCTGGTGAATTCTCTTAACCTCCACACCTCTGACCTGTTATGCATAAATAAATAAATCTTTTTAAAAAAAGAAAACACCATTGGAGTTAAGGGAAGGAGGGGAACTCACTAGGTTCTCTCTGCAAAGGAATAAATTCTCCACTTAACCATTGGTACACCCACAAAAATATCAGACAGTAATTAATAAAAATCAGTGCCAACAGACTTCCCAGATCATGCTTTCAACAATGGTACCAACTGAAATTAAAAAAAAAAAAAAAAAACAACAACTTCTCACCCACACCAAGCCAACAAGAGCTGAGGCTCAAAATCACATCTGATGCTATAAAATAATACTCTCTGGGTCCTGACATCAGAACCATTACAAGATCCCCTTTCATAGCCCATTTCCCCTCATAATCATTTCCAAATAGAATAAAAATTAGGACGTGCAACTTGACAATACAATACCAGAGGATTTGCACATCACACATAAGCGGTCGCCCACAAGGGTGTAGGGGGAACATATCTATGGATATATTTGAGCCCTGATTCATTGCTACATGAGCCAGAAATGGCACCATTTCAAATCAGGTAAGCAACATAATGAGGAAGACCTGCCTAAATCAGTGGGGGAGGAGCAAGACAAGTATGCACACTGGCATTAGATAGACACATTTTTCCTGGCTTTGCCATGAGCTTTCTCAGAGGAAACAAATATAAAAATAATAATAGCAATTAACGACAGCAATCCACCACCACTACCATTTAATACAAACATGCAAATATATGTCAAATTGGAATGCCGTTTTTAACTCTTGTCTTCCAAGCTCTCATTCCATTCCAACAAGACTATATTTTGGGGGTAGGGTGCTCAAAATTCTCTACTTTGAACATACATACTTTCATTTTGTTATGGAGATCTTTCAATATGAAAGATTAATGATATTAAAAGAACAAACAAAACTACTTTTTCACAAACATTAGCAAGTTCAAGAATATCACCGCAAATTAGATTACCCCAAGGGGGCATACCCAAATAAAATTAGTCCCAAGATGGGTAAAGAGCTGGCCTTTGTCTTATTTTGGAGGACACAGAGAAAATCTGCAAACTCACATCCACAGGGGTACAATCTTTGGGAAAATAAACCAAAATTGTTCTGGTCAATATCTTCCATTGTCAATTCTTTTATGTCCCATTCCATTAGTCCAAAGAAATTGACACCTAATGCTTTGAGAAATGTTTTAAAGGTGGCTTCTTTCCCAACTGGAAACTGTGAAGCCAGGACAGCAAATTGAGATTCAAAGGACACAGTCACCAACAGCCAGACCAATGAACCCCACCACATCACTTCTCAAATTCTTGACTCTCATTAGAGACCAAAAAATCATTTTTGCCAAATCCATTCCTTTTGTATTGATTTTTCCCTCTTAGCATTCAGTGGAAGATTGTCCCAAAATGCCAAAAATCATCATGCTCTTCAGGCAAGTCCCTTCACCCCCAAACAAATCCAAACACAATACTCATGACAACAGAAATATTTTGACTAAAATTTCCTGACATAGTTTAAAGGTACTTTTCAAGAAAAAGAGTTAATACACCACAAACAGCAAAGCCACTATTTAAGGATGCAGAGCTTGTTCTGTGAACGTCACACAGATGGAGAATGCACACACATACATGCACATTTAAATAGAAAGCATTTCTTTATCAACAGTTTAGTTAAGCAATAAGCACCTACACTCACAAGCATACTTAAAAGACAAGACATGACAGAAGATTTAGGGAGATATAATATACCAACGTCATACATATCACAGCGAGGCCATGTTGAAGCTCAAAACGTTTTCCCCCCTGAGTAAGAAAGCTTGCTTTTTTTCTCCCTCTCTTTCCCTGTCTCTGTCTGTCTTGATATTTTTCTCGGTGATTCTTGGGATGAAATCAAAGCAAGAGTTCGCAAGAGCTCAGGTAGCTGGACTCCATTCAGCGCGTTCCCAGGAAAAACATGAGTATGACATTGACAAGCAGGAGGACTACAATCACGGCAAAAACGACTACAGTTTGCACATCCAGGGTCATGGTGCAATGCAGAACACTGTAGTGTTCCAGGTGGGGGGCAGGCAGATTGGGAGATGTCAGTCTCTGTTCTGTCAGACTGTCCATAAAGCCACCATGCTAGAAAAGAGAGGAGGAAGTGGGGTAGTTAGGGAAGGGCTGGGTTTGGCGCCCGAGTTTGGTCTGAAGGGGTAAGGGGAATGAGGACAAGGGAGCTTGCTTCCCCCCTTCTCAGAATTGGGCTGATCTTTCTTCCCTAGCTGAGAAATCTTAGCTTGCACTGAAATCAGCAGAGTCCAGCATTCTCTCTCGGGCACCAGGGAAAAGGCAAAATCCTGTCTTTCAAAGGGAAAGGCCGGAGGAACCTGGGTGAAGGTTCTCTGGAGCTTGTTCAGTCTGTCTGTCAGAGCGTCCGTCTGTCCGTCCGCCTGCCTGGCTACGCCTGCCTGGCTACCGGTCAGTCTTTGCCTCCCCTACTCCTAGTTAGCTTGCTTTTCTATGCTGGCTTGCTATCAGCTGGGGGATCCGGTTGCCAGTCACTCCTTCCAGCCCTGCCTCGCTTGATCTCTCCCTTTCCTCTCCCCACCCCCAGCCCTGTAGGCTGCGTTTTTATTCACCAAGGGACTGCAGGCGCCTGCGTGAAGCACAGTCTGAGCTGCTGACAGGCCTGCTGTCCAATAACAGGTGCCGGAGCATTGCATTTACTGGCGTGAGGGGAAGCTGGGCAGAAGGTGAGGGGAAGTGGGGCGGGATTTGAACTGACGTGCTACCTGCTGGAGCCAATCGGAAAACCCAAGGCTCCACAGGCAAGCTGGCTTCTTCCATACTGGGTGCTTCTGGCCATCAGTCCTGGCTTAGGGGGTGGGGAGCTTGTAGCAAGTGTCAGAAGGGATTATAAAGATAGAGGAGGAAATGTTGTGGGTAAGAGGGAGGGAGTGGATCTAAAGTGAAGGAGGGGAGTGCTAGGGAAGGAGGTAGAAAGGAACTAAGGGGAAGACCACTGGAAACTGGGGAAAGTGAAGAAGAGATGGGAAGGAGACAGGATATCTTGAAAAGAAGGATAAGGAAAGGAAAGACAAAAAATGGGAAATAGGGAGGCAGAATGGAAAAAAGGGATAAGTAGATGGGGAGAAAGTATGCCTTGACAGCCACTTTGTACCCTGGGCCAAAGAGGACGCAAAGGCATCTTTGAACACTGCCTAAATATTTACAGGCAACTCATAATTATACAAACTCAACAAACCAGTGCTGTAGACAGAGCCATAAGGGCGCACAAAGAATCATCCAAAATCAACTCTATTGGCTTTCTATAATATCCCTGCACTGGAAGGTCAGATTTCCTTTCCTAATTATGATTTCTTTTGATTATGACAGCTTGCACTCTTCCAGTACACTAAGTATTATGAAGAGAAGCCAGCATGGCAATGGCAAAGCCACTACAAAATTTGTGATCTGGTTTGTAATCATATCCTGCTCTGTTTGTGACGCCGTGTGTGGAACTTGGGAAATAGCCCTGGATAGGGATGAGAAGGTTTCAGATTTACCTTCAGTCCTACTTAAATCCTGTTGCATTGTATGATAGTCCTCCCTATACCTCCATTTCTCTTATATCACATAGGGCTTAGAACCACCTGAAAATTCAGTGAAACCTCTGAAACCTCAGAAAATTCCATATACTTTCAGCAGGTTCCTGGGCCCTCAAAAAACAAGGTCTCCCTAATACAGAAAATTGCTAAGGTTCCTTCTTACTATTATATTTTAGGACCATGTAAATTAACAGGTAGATATTGTTGGAATTGGGAATAAACTAGATTAGCTATGGATAGAACAAGTTAAGTTCTGGAAGTCCTAACATACTATGGACTCTAAAATGAATGGGGATTGCTTTCATGTCTCTAGAAATCTTTGTAGCTAGTAGTCACCCATCTTAACTAGATGATTGGAAATTTTGAATAAATGAAGTTCACAAACAAAATGGCCCCTGTATCTATAAGGTAGAATAAAATCCAAAGTACCTAATTTCAAAGGTTTTGACTCATAACACTACCTGTGAATGATTCATGTCAAAACAACAAAAAACCTTGAATCAGATCAAGCTTCTCAATCTAACTATAAATTTATAGAACACACAGTGGAAATAAAAATATATCAAACTCTGTACATGGATATAGACTATAAAATATATAGGATCAACAACTCAGTTCTTCAGCAAAGAAACAGGGAGAAAAAAAGAGATTGACTCAGGTAGAAAGAACTTGAGAAACTGGGAATTTGAACAAACTGAATATTTGATACTCAATATTATCAATATAGTCAATGATATCAATATTATACACTGATGTGATTATTTTCAACAAAGTTACTGGATATTTGTGTGGAACAAAAGACATAGGTTCTTGCCTGCATGGGTCTTACAACTGTCTGCTAACCCCAGATAGCTCTTCTTGAACTCCAGAGATCTGATTATCTCATAAATGTCTTACAAGAATCTCAAATTTAGAAGTTCAAAATTGAAGTCATCGTCTTACCCTTTCCAGCATCCTCCTCCTAAATTTCATGCCTCTTAGGAATGCCACATATAGAACTAGGTAAAAACAAAGGAGGCATTCCGAAATCGTGCCTCCCTTCATCTTGCTGAAAGCCAACCAGTCTTCAAGTCCTGGTGATTATGTTCCTTCTTAATATCTTTGTCATGCATCCCTTGTCTCCCTGTTGACAGTACCTTTAATCAGCTCCTCATCATCTCTGAGATAGTATCATTTATTACTTGGTCTCTGCTGCCGCTGTCTCTCCCTAATTTAGACTCTACTTCCCTGGCCAAATTACCTCTCCCAAAAGTAGTTCTGCTCTTATTAATCCTGTGATCGACACTATGAATCCTGCAGTAGATACTATGGATTGGTTACTCAGTATCCACAACACCCTCCTTCTAGTCTGCTTTTCTATATTATTAAAAAACCAAAAAAAAACAAAACAAAAATAAAACCCTACAACAACTTCTCAGACTGCCAGTGTATAGCCAGTATTCTAAATGTGATTTATTTCTGTGAATAATATGCACATAAAATTATTTCGGGCAGCTGCCCTCCTGCCCTCCCGTGTTTACGTAGGTGTTTCTCTTTGTCAACCTTCTTCCTTTGCAGAACAGCAGCCCAGCACTTCCTGCCCAACTGAGACTATGCAGGCCTCTCTTTTAAAAAAAACATATGTCCCTTACAGGGGCAGCTCTTTCTGCCCGCTTGTTTCTATGCAAGAGTCCTTTACTCTCCTCTCCTTTTTTTTATAATAAAACTGCCCTTTTGGCTAAAAAATATGTTTAGAAGGAAGTGATGATGCATAAGCCACATTTCTGTTGCTTCCGTTGGCAAGAATGGTGATGGTTTCAGGTTTTTCTGCAGCCATGTTACCTTACAATAGACACCAGTGTCTAGTCACTGGATTTGTGCATTTGTGCTAGTGAAAAATAGGATTCTTTTTTTTATTGCCTCTGGGGATTTGGCAGGCACTTTGACACTAGTCAATAACTAAGGCAGTGGCAGATTCCTGATTCTCAAATTGCAGATAAAGTGTTGTGTTTCCAATCTCCCTGAGGTCTTACCTTCCTGTTTGTGGCAGAGAAAATACCTCCCTTGGTTTTCTGGGAGTCATTTATAAAGGCTCAGACAAAATCTTGGCTCTCTAGCCCTTCAACCAATTTTTGAAGCACCTTATTTTCTGTATTAAAATTATTTCTGCCAAAAATAACTGCAGTGATTGAAGGAGAGCGAGTTTGAGAGAAGAAAGAATCAACCACTGTCCTTCCCCTCACCCCTCATCCCAGGAGGGAAAGGGCATTTTCTTTTTCATCTCTGAAATGCATTGTGGGTCTGTCTCTAAAGTGTTTACAAAAAAAAAAAATCCTAAAAAAAAAACAAAACACTTTTAAGGCAAATTCTGTAGCACGGCATACAATGCATACAAATCTGGTGTCCCTTATCCTTTCTAACCTCATCTCCACCAATTTCCTCTCATTCTTTTCTCACCAGACAAACAAAATCTACTGTAGTTCTCATAACCTATGTGGCTCTTCCTTCAGGACCTGATTGTTGCTATACTTCCCCAAATCCCACTGCAAAGCTCAGCTCAGGTGTCACCTTCTCCAAAAACTTTCCCTGATGTTCTCACTGCAAAAATATTCTGGTTCATATTTTTCTCCCATAGGGCCCTATGCTTACCCCTTTTGGAATACTCTTTAAACTACATTGTAATGTTTCTATTCTTGTTTGTATTCTACATTGAACTTTGGAGCTAAGAAAACAGAAACCATGCCTATCTTGTTTATTATTTTCTCCCCCATGCCCAGCACAGGGCCTGACACTAAGAAGATGCTTCATGAATATCTGTTGTTGCATGAACATCTAATCCCTTCTCTTGATACCACTCAGGGAATATTGTATTTCAATCACAGAAGTCAAGATCTGATGAAACTTCAGAGAAAATCTTGTCTAAACCCCCCATGTTCCAGTATAGGAAATAGAAGAAGCCCAAAGAATGTAAGCAATCTGCTGTAGATACAGAAGACACTTGGGAGATTGGGTATGGGGCACAAGTGGCTGATTGTGGACGTCTGTAGTATAGGTATGAGCATGTATAATAAGTATGTACACCTGAGCCTAGAGGCAGGACCATAAGGGCGATGTCACTCAGAGACAGACTAAGGCTACAAGATGACTGGAGTGACTATAGAAGAGGTGAGACCACAAGACAAGAGAGCCCAGAGAAAGATCATAAAGATTCTTGGGGGACTGAGAGGTCAGTTGCCTGCTTGCTTCCCAGCCCCCCTGCACAGCCCCATGCCTTCCTCCTTGCATGTCAGTGTACTCCTTGCCTTGTGTGCCTGTATGCTTGGTTACCTGAGAGAGCTTTAAAACCTGAAAAAAATCCACTAAGGGCTCCAGGACTCTCCTTTATCAATCTGCCCTAATTGACAGTGAAGCTGGCTTTGCCTGCTGACACTACAAACATCAAAATAAATCTCTTGGCTTTTAATATTTAAAAAAGCTATGCCTTTTAATTGTTGTTTTAAATAAATAACAAACTGATTTAAATATTCAATATAGAGTTGGTCTCAAGTGTGATACCCTTAGCAAACAGCAATGGATGATTAGCTTAAATTACAGAATAAGATTGCATGTAATTGTGAAGTTTGAACGGGTATTTTAGGGGATAAATCAGACACAGGGTTAAGGATATGATTCTACCTGGATCCATTTCTCCTAGTTATCTACAAGTTAGCTCTTTCACCTCCTCAAAAGGAGTCATTCCCTTGATCGTCCTCTCTAAAACTGCGTCACCCCTAGAGTTGGCAAGATGGCAGCACTACCAAATTATAAGATAAATGGATAACTACTACATAAATTAGGAGCAATAGTGCAGCAGAATGTAGTAGAAAAAACTAATTAAATTGTGTTTGCAACCTTCTAGAGGGAGGAGTGATTGGGTTTAGAGCCACTCTGTTGTTACTGACTCAGAGAACATACCCACATAAAAGACTTTGGAAACCCAGTACTTCACTGGAAAAGAGAGTACACAGAATTGGGAGGTAGAGCAGTGGATGAACTACTTGGGAACTATAGTAGTAAGTGTGAAGAATGATTCTTAGTGGCTTGAATTGAGAGTCCCAATCTAGTTGAAGCCCAAACCTGCAAGGGGAGCTAATAAGTTGGGTCATCTGTGTCTCCTCATAGACAAGGAAATTAGTAGTAAACTAAAGCTGTCATATTCAAAACACCTGTCTTATCCCTAGCCAGGATCAAAACCAAGACAACTGCATAAACTCACTAACCAGAACTTAAGCACATGGATCTTAGTGAGAAGATCTCCAGAGTAAAGCTTCCCTCAAAAAGAAATGAGAGTAATTATTGGCTTATGGCCCCATCTGAATTATAGTCACCCAGCACTACACAACAGCCTAGAGCTAAACAACAGACTAAAACGTGAGGCTGACCTAAGAATATCAGAGATACTTCAATTGAAGAGTTGACCTGAAGGAGGGTATCACTGTGGATTCTCACTACATACCCAGTACCAGCAGCTCTGTAGAAAACTTGGACACTTAATGTTCATTATATGGGTCCTTTCAATAACCTACTGCCTTCCCCAATTCCTTCTTAACTATTACCTCTTACTAGTACTAATGCCTCAGCCATCTGATCAGGTGCAAATGCAGTAGTCTGCAAAATAATAAACACCTAAATATCCTGGATAAAAACAATTCTTTTAGATTGGGTATAAAGCCAATTTATTAAGATATGAAGAGGAGGACACTAGAGCTTAAATAAGGACCTAGACCTCATGGACTTAACAGACATCTATAGGGCACTGCACCCAAAAAATGCTGAGTACACATTTTTCTCAAGTGCACACAGATAATCTTCAGATTGATCACACACTGAGACACAAGTAAAACATCAATAGATACACTAATATCAAAATCATACCAACTATATTCTCTGACCATAAAAGCATCAAACTAGAAATAGACCATGAAAAGAAAGCAAGAGACCCTCCTACCTCATGGAGATTATAAGCTGCACTACTGGAAGATCATTTAATCAATGAGGAGATCAAAGAAGAAATTTAAAAACACCTCAAGAAGAATGACAATGAGGACACAACCTTCTACAACATATGATAGGATATAACAAAAGCAGTTATAAGAGGAATATATAGAGTAATACAGGCTCATATCAAGAAACAAGAAAGAACTCAAAGAAACAACCTAATCTCACACCTTAAAGAACTGGAAAAAGAACAACAACAGAAAAAAAAAAAAAACAAAAGCCAGTAAAAGAAAGGAAATAATAAA
>JAGFMF010011850.1:131553-158992 GCA_019455555.1 Galemys pyrenaicus | reverse complement strand
GATTGGCTAGTAGCCCAACTGTGATTGTCTTCCATGTGTCTCAGGTTTCAGGATGAGTGGTTAGACTGTTTTTTCTTGGTATGGGTTTCACCTCTGAGTCTGGTTACAAGCTTTTTCCCACCACCCTGTGATGGGGGTGAGGTCACTTGAGGGTCTCTGGTGCTGCCCTTTGTTTGTGGCTGCACCAAGTGGTTTTACTTTTCCCTTCTGGGGTACTGCCAGACTGCCTCAGTCCGAACCCTCTTGCTTTCTCTCTCAAGCACTTTGTTATTGAGGTGTTCTGCACTGGGTCAGCCCCTCTGGATGCCGAGGACTCCAGCCTTCCCAGACCCTGTGCCCCCCACCCCACCAACTGTGTGCCAAACAGGGGTCCCTGAAGTGGCTCTGCCCGGCTCCAGCCCAGCTCACTCCCCTTTCGCCCCCTCTCTCTGGTCCAGCCAGGAGCTGGTCTCTGTTGTTCCCACCTCCAAGCCATGCAGGGCCTCAGTGTTCTGACCCTGGGTTCCACCCCTCTACCTCGGTGCTGGCAGACTTCCTATAGCTTCTCAGCGGTGCCTTTGCCTCCATTCAATGGCGGCTGGCTTTGTTCCAGCCCCAGTGGCTGTAAATGGGACTCCCCTTCCCCTAGCCTGGCCATTTTAACTTGTATGAACTCCCTTCGCCAAATGCATCTCTCCGCTCCCTCCTCAGACTTCCCCAAAGGCTAGAGTTCAAACTCACCAGGACTGAGATGCCTGTATCTGCTCAGATCTCAGCAGCTTCAGGTTTTGTAGTGCAATAGTCTTGATCCCTTTCCACAAGTGGCGTTTATGAATGCTCTTTCTGCCATTCAAGGTGTGCTGGGTTTGTGGTTGGGGAGAGGGGAGAGGGGGCCAGGTGTAGCAAGGTTATGAAGCTTTTCTCTGTATTTGCTCCCCTTTGATGAGTCCCTCCTTTCTGTGTAGGTTGTTGGTACCATCCAATTCATTTTCCATGTCCCAGTTCTTGCAGAGATGCTATATAGTCTCCCTGCCATTCACTTCTTTTCGGAGCTTTCTATCCTAGCATCTCTTCGCCACCATACCATCATTATCTTCTTATGGAGCCTTTAATGTACCAGTTACCCATGGCTCATCTTCATGCAACATGTCTTATTTGTAGTTCTATAAAAAGTAAAATATCTATAAATCAGCACATCCTATTCCAGAACCATTGAGTAAAGTGGGCATTACCCCCTCCAAGTCTCATTGACCTCAAAATCCATTCACTTTCATTTATAACACTTTTCTAGGGTAGGGGGGTTCATGAACTACTCGATGTTTTTCTAGAGTTCTTTCAGACCTGAATCTCACATCCCTGAGTAAAAAATACTAAGCACGTTGTTATTGCCAACTATCTAGTTAGCTATGTGACTTTCTTTTTACCTTATTTTCCTCATATGGAAAAATGGAAAAAAAATAGGACCAACTGCATGTGTAATTGTGAAGGTTTAACTAGTTAATACTTAAAAAGGTGTATGACACAATGCCTGCTACATAACAAGCACTCAATAAATAGTAGCTAGGTATTGTTCAATGGTACAATGTTCAAAACATTGTTTATCTTAAAGGAGAAGTATGAGTGATGATTGAAGAACATGGGCTCTGGCATCAAAAAGACCTGGTCCAAATCTTGGTTTTTTGACCTTGAACATGCTACCTCTCTTGCCCAAGAGGTAACTATACTTCTGTAGGAAACAATACTTCCTAGCTGAATGATGAGATTTAATGAGATAAAACATATGCAGAATGTGATTAGCTTTGTGATGTTAAGTAAGTGCTGAAAATATATTAGCATTATCCTTACTGTGTTTGAAAGTATATCATTAAACATAATAACATCAATATGGCACAGAAAATTGATTGCAAGTCATATTGTAATTTAGGAGAACTGTGTTCAGCTTCCAAGTGAGCTTGGGAATGAATGTCTGTTGACCTAAGCAATTCTTGCATCATGAGTGGCACTTAAGTAACAATTAAGAATGGATAGTCTTTGGAGACAAGGACAGACTGGGGACACTTGGTGGGGAGGAGGAGGGGGAGGTTTGAGGGAAGATGGGAGCATGGGGGACTGAAGTGATGGTGCACTGGTGAGATGGTGATGGGGATTACAATTGATGGCAAATATATGTAAATTTAAAAAAATTATATTAAGAAAAAAAAGAATGGATAGTCTTTATTCCACTTACCCCTCCTAAGGAAAGAGTCAGGTAAGGAACAATAAACAATGAACTTGGCACCAGAAGCTCAGTGTTCTTATCCTACCTCTGCAATTCATTGCCTATGGGACCAGGAGCCTTTAACTAGGCAAATCAAAAATGTCTCATAGCTAAATCATTTGTGTGAAATACTTCTAAGTGAAAGAAGTCAGTTCACTTCCCTGAATCCCATTGTTGTTGGAGACTCATAAGACATGGTGAATTGAGACAAGGTAAATATCTGGGTCATGGCCAAAGACTCATTATGGCTAAAAGAATGATCAGCATGGACTGGAAGACTGACCCATTCACAGATCAGGATTATTTTTTCTTGTGCCAAAGAATCCATTGCCTAGTGAATAAACTAGATTAGAAGGGAGTACAGTGCAGCCTGATAATGCAGAACCTTGACTGCAGATGTGTGCCGGAATAATGCTGAATACCAGGAAATAACAGAACAAGCCATTGTCGTGTAACTAACCTAAGGGGAACATTTTTTCTCAATACTATGAGCTGTGCCCGACACTCAGGATGCTTGAGCCCAGAGAGAGAGGCCTTCTTAAACTATTTTGTGTCTGTTATTTCCTTATTTCTTGATTCACTTGGCACCTCTCCTCAGCCCTGTTCACTAGAGCTGGACTCCAGCACATTGTGACTATCTGTATAACAGATTCATTGACCCACACTTTAGAGGAATGTAAAAATTATAAACTATAGAGGACTAGCTATGCAAAAGATTACTTATATCAAGTGTCATAAAACTTTCATGGAAACTGCCAGATAGTAAATATTTTAGACTTTTGATGATCATGCAGTCTCAATTGAAGTTATTCATTCTGCTTTTCTAACATAAAAGCAACTATAGAAAATATATAAATGAATTAATGTAAATGGTTACAACAAAACATTATTTACAAAAACAAATGGCATTTCTTATTTTACCAGGAGAAATTTGGGATACGCCTTGCTTCATTTCATCTTTTAAGCTTGGGAAATTCTCCTCTATTATTTTCTTGAATGTATTATCATTTCCCTTATTGTTTTCAGTTTCTGGGACTCCTATAACTCTTATATCACTTTTCTTGATGGAGTCTGAGAGTTCTCGATGCATGATCTCATTTTTTTTTCCTTTGGCGTTCTCTGCCCTTTTCTGCTTTAATTATTTTTATTTCTGAGTCTTCTAAAGAGCTAATTTGCTCTTCCATCTCATCCAGTCTCTTTCCCATAATTTTTTTATCTTCCTGCAATTCTTCCACTGTTTTTTTTTAATGACCGTTTCTCCTTCTCCTTCTCCAGATCCTTGATTCTTTTTAACATCCCAGTCATTTTTTCAGTCATGCTGGTTCTGAAATCATCTTCTGTTAGACTGGACATTCTTCCTAGGTCTGTGTTAAGTTCTTGTATTTGGCTTTCTTTTTGTGTTGTATTTTTCCCCTGTGGGCTTACTTGGTTAGTTGTAGTTTTTCGTCATCCTGATGTCTGCTTTCTAATTTGTTGTATTTGTTGGGACACCGTGTTGCTTATATTGGCAGGCATCTCTTTGGGTATTCCAGTTCTGAAGCTGCCTGTAACTGCGCAGATCTTCGCAACTTCAGGTTTTGTAGTGTGATAGTCTCGATACCTTTCCGCAAGTGGCACTTATGAGTGGTCTTTTTGCCGTTCAAGGTGAGCTGGATTTGTCTGGATATGTGATTTTTGATGTCATATAACCACTTTGATTCTTTTTTAAAAAATTTTAGATTTTTATATTGTTGTTAATTTTTGTACCTACTTTGATCCTTGGTTTCTTTCATTGTCAACTGAAATGCCTTCTTCCCAAGGAAGATAGCAAGCATAGTTATATTGAACACCTACATTGTGCTTTTATTTCTGTTGTATTTGATTCATCCAGTGTTACTACTCATTTGATCTCATCATTGTAGTCCTATGTGGCCTCTCTTCCACCTAAGGTTTCTGCACTTGTGTGTACTAGGCCCCTCTGTGCACCTATGTGTGTGAGAAAGATTCAGACCAGGCACTCCTACATGACTGCCTCAGGACAATGGCCCACATCATAGGCAGCCGGGGACGCCTAGGTAGCCTGTGACTGACTGTGTGATCAGAGTCCAAGATGGTCTAGGATTAGCCCAAAATTATTAAAAACACCTTCACAAAAAGTACTCCTTGCATGCAAGGATGCAAAGCCAACATGTCTTCCCCCATTCCTATAGAATTGAGTATCACCTTTGATTTTTTGAAGTCTTGTTCCCCAGAAGATGAATACCCTTTGTCTCCCTGGGTCCTGCTTTCCTTACCATTGTCTTATGATCAATCATGGTTCTGTATTATTATCAATAAATAACAAGAGGGCTGTTCACTGAGAATCAGTGCCTTGCCTTGCAAACCTGCTCTGCATCTTGAATCTTGGCGTGTACCCGTGGACGTGCTGGTGCATCTACAGTTACCAGAGTCCTATTTTATTTTGCTTCTGTCTATAAATGATATCCCTATGCCTACTCAGAAATGGGTAGGGCAGTCACAAATGTCCCTATTTTATAGCTGAAGAGACTTGAGGTTGCCTAAAGATACAAAATGAGGGAGTGATAAATTCAAGGTCAAGACTTAGGGACCCTCACTTTTATGTCAGGACTGAAGCTACACTGCTTCTCACTGCATTCTATGGGTCTCTGGGGAGTGGAACCTCTGTTCTGTTGAGACAAATTTCCTCACCTAATAGCTAGTAATCATTTCAAAGCTAGTGACACAGATAATGGGTGGTGAAAGAAATAAGAATCAGTTTTGCTAATCAAGCTACTATGTACTCTGGCCTTTCTCTTCTGTCTCCCAGCTCTTGTTTACATAAACACACACTAAGGGACCAGCTTTTTGTTCTTACTTCTCTCTGCCAGAGTACAAGGGAAGGTCAGGAAAGACAGACTTCCCCTTGCCTGTGGGTTCATCTATCAAGTATACAAAAAAGAGGAATTTCCAAAATGGGTGCCACATCAAGGTTTTTCTGGACAGAAAATATTGTGAAATAAAAGAGCCCAAATTTGGGGATCCAGATAGTATATTTTCATTTTTAAAAAATATTTCATTTATTTATGCATACAACAGGGAGGGTATAAGCCAGAGGCATGGAGAGGGGGTGGGGGGATTCACCAGCAACAGAGCTGGGAGCAGAACAGACAGATATAGTGAAATACACTGCTGAGGGGAGCAGTGGATAAGGCAGGATAGGTCTGCCATGCCATATGGGTCCCCTCCCTGGACCAGGATCAAACTCATCCTTCAGTGACTGTGGAAGCCCTGCAGTGTGGTGCTCAACCCCTTGCTCCACCAAGGAGGTCCCCAGGTAGTATATTTTCTTTAAAGGTATTAGGTGCTATAGAATGTTTAACCTTAATTCATGACTGGGCTCCAGCATAAGTACACAATGATATAAAAGTACAAATGACTGCTTTCCACCTTTCTTACCCTCTTTCAGTTCTGGTGAACACTGTTCATGTCCTCTAAACTTCAAGCTGCAGTTTCTCAAAAGTCTATGTTCCTCTGCAATGGGTATATTCCTCAAACTATGTCTTCAATTTCTTACCTTCAGTATATGTGAATGACATATTATTTGAAATTAAGATTTTTGAAGATGTAATCAAGATAAGAAGTACTATTGGATTAAATTGGGATGTAATTCAATGACTAATATCCCTATGAGAGGGAAATTTAGACACAGATAAAAACACAGAGAAGAAAGCTATGTGTTGATGGAGACACAGAGGTTAGACTGATACTTCTTCAAACCAAAGAATGCCAAGAATCACAGGTAGCCATGAGAAGCTAGAGGGAAGGGAAATACCCTCCCCAAGAGACTTTAGAGAGATCATGACCTTATTACACCTCTTTTATAGATGCAGAAACTGACACTAAGAGAGATACAGTCATTTGCTCTAGGGCTCTACCCACAGTATGGTGGAATAGATTGGAATCACCTTCTCTTCTGAAAACAGCTATAAAAATATTTGCTCAAAGGAAAACTCAAAACTCCTTAGTACATACCCATGGTTTTCCCTCTTGAACTAAGGTTGGTGGCTGCTAAGGTGAAAGATGTGGTAGAGGCAAAGAGGAATGTGACTGGGAGAATAAATACTCCAGCAAGCTGAATGGACTGGGGCTTGTTTATCTATGGCAAAACAGGACACTCTGTGACAATATGAATTTCCCTGAGGAACTATTCAAAAAGGGAATGCAATAACTTGTGGTTCTGCATACAACCTGTGACTTGGGAATGCTGCAACCAGTGTAGGCAAGAAAAGTGCTCCCTCTAGAAACATTCTCAGAAGTAAGAGGTCAAAGAGTTACCAAACAAAGTCAGGATAATCTCCAACATGGATCCAATTGAAAGAGATCAATTCTTTGAAATTTATCAAAGAGTTGAACAGAGTTTGTAGCTTGGATCCCTTGGAAGTGACATGAAAAAAGTGTTCCTGACAGACATAGACGGACAAAGTGACACACACCCTACTTTGGAGTCATCTAAAGTTCATTTGCATCCTGGAACATGAACCTTGTGGACAAAAGCTAGCCTCCCTTACTAGGATACTAAAGTTCATAGATCTCAATTTCATCCATGGCAGAAAGAAGCAGTAGGGAAATAAGAGGGTAGTTAAAAAGACTGGTGCATAGAACAGAGCTTAGTATAGTGGAAAAGAGAGGACATAGAGTTGACCATCCTCACTGCTCAAACTAAGATCAAATATTTAAGCCCCAGACTCGGCTCCTGTTCCCACTCATTCAAAGGTAAACTAAGAAAAGAAACAAAACTAAATCCACAGCACCCCAACCACACACATGCATACCAAAAATAACATCACAAAAACCAGGCAAATAAGGCAACACACATGCATAGGAAGCAAGGAATATATAAGTAAAAGATAGGAAATAAAACTGAGAAGGATAAAAGTTCTGGGATAAATATAAAAAGTACAGAAGTAGAGAACCTATCAGACAAAGATGTTAAAATAAAATATTAAAAATGCTAAATGATGTTCAGGAATATTTATATCAGTGCTATTTTCCTAGAAGCAAAATATATTCCAAACAATAATTATTTAGTCAAGGAAATTATAGTTTGTTATGGAATGAGTAAAATGGAATAAAAATTTTTCCACTAAAATATATACTTCATATAAATTTTGTTGCTATAAAAATCTATTAACAATATATTAAGTTGTTTTTTTTATGGGGCCTTCCTGGTGGCACAAGGAGTTAAGCACAAAACTATGAAGCTATCTGCAACCATTGCAGCATGAGTTAGATCCCTGACCAGGGTGGCCTCCAACATGGCACAGCAGACCTCTCTTGCCTCACCCACTGCTCCCCTCAGCAGTGTATTTCAGTCTATCTACCTGTTTTATCTCCCACTCTGTCTCTGGTGAATCCTTTTACCCTCCACACCTCTGGCCTATACCCTAGTTCTTATATTTTTTTAAAACTATATATCAGACATAGAAAAGGACATGAAAAGACATATATCGTATTGTTGACAGTAATTGTTTCTAGGTGAGAAAATTATATGGTTTGTTTTACATTTTGTTTGATTGGATTACTTGGTCTACTTATTCTGTTATGTCCATGTATTATTTCTGTAAAAATTAAAAGAATATTAAAAAAATTAACAAGTAAAAAATAAATGAAATAAAAATGCTAAATGACATACTAGAAGGTCAGTCAAAGGCAGAAAGGCAGGTACAAAAAATTAAGAAGGAGATCCAAGATAAAAGAGAGTTCTTTACCTAAAAGATCGAAAAATATTAAAAGAACACTTAAAGAGACTGAAGGAAATTAAGTCAAATATAGAAAGTGCTTTAAATAGAATTAAACTGGCAGAAGAAAGAATTTCAAAAATAGAAGATTTAAACATATAGTAGCCCAATTAGAAAAATAAACAAGACACAGAATCAATGAAATAACTCTACAAAAAATATCAGGTTATTCCAGAAGGTGATGAGAGAAGGGAGCAGGGATGTTATTCAAAGAAATAATAACTGAGAATTCAAAGGAATAATAACTGAGAATTTTTCAAATTTAAGGAATGAATTAAGTATGGATGTCCAAGATACAGAGACAGCACACAAATTTTTAAATGCAAAATAACCTACACCAACTCAAATCAATGATAAATTACCAAATATCAAAAGATAAAGAAAAAATACAGGAAATAAGTAAAAAGGGGAAAATTTACAAAGGCATTCAAATTAAACTTTCTTAGGACTTTTTACCAATCACTCTCCAGCCAAGAAGAGACTGGAAGATAGTGTTCACAAACCAAAATGACAAGAACTCTCAGACAAGAATGTTCTATGCTAAAAAATTAGCCTCCAAATATGAAGATGAAATAGTCTTTCCCAGACATGAATGTAATGGAGAATTCTTTCCCAGACAAGAATGTAATGGAGGTTACCAATAGCAGATATTCTCTGTAAAAAATGTTGAAAGAGTTTTTACACAAAGAAAGCAAAAATCAAACACAAAATCCTGAGCAAAATGACAATAGGAAAACAAAATCAGAAGCATGAGCAATAATGTTATGAGTCAACAGCAAAACACAAAAGTGGAAGAAGAAACAGATAAAACCTGAATAGTTAAATGTCAGAGAGCAGGCACCAGTTCACAAAGGTACTAAGATAGCAACTTAGACAAAAACCCCATAACTACTAGCCACAAATGGAGACTAGGTTACAGACAAAGAAGCAAAAAAATTGTTAGAATAACTAGGGAAATTTAGTCAAAAAGGGCAGAGAGAAATAAATAGAAAAGGAGCAAAGGAAAAATAATACAATAAAAAATCAGAAGAAAAATGACTGATATAAAACAAAATATATTAATAATTGCCCTAAATGTGAATGGCCTGATCTCATCAATTAAAAGGCATATAATGACAAAGGAGATTAAAATTTTGAGCTTTAGTTCTATAGACAACTTTCAAGGATTGGTTCTTATTATGGCTATATCTGATCTCTTGTTTGGTTGCTCTATAGTACACATGTAAGTGGCCCCATCCATAATTAGTATTTTTCCTTCTGTATTATTTCAGAGGGGAGTGGAAGGGATGAGAGTATCTGGGGAAAGGTAACAATGGACCATTGTGGTAGAATATGGGTTTCTTGTTGGTGGATGCAGTACGGTAATAACCACTCAGGGAGGAGATCCTATAGTTTTCATATACAAACCATGATGTAAAACAATGTTTCCTCAATAAATAAATAAATAAATGTTTTGACCATCTTTACTTTTTCTACAGGATACACATTTAAAACCAAATAACAAAAAAAGTAGAAGTATAAGTTTAGAGCAAGGTTTTACAAACCAGTAATGCACAAAGAAAAGCAGGAACTGCTATTCTCATATAAGATAAACTAGATTTTCAATAAAAAATGTTAATCAGAAACTAATATGGACATTATATTATGATCAAGGGAGCAGTTCATAAAGACTATACAACTGTTACTAATAATTGTGTACCTAACACAGAGAGAATTAGTTACATGAAGCAATGATTAACAGACCTAAATATTCTGACAAAAAATACAATTATTGTTTGAGATGTCAACACATCATTGTTCAAAGTGATGGATCTTCCAGTCAGAAAATTAATAAAGAAATAAAAATCTTCCATCACCACATTATCTGTGAGCCATCACCATAGTATCTTGTGCTAGCCCCTTCCCTATTTTGACCCCTTTTCCAACTCTCCCCTGTTGTATATCTCAGATCTATTGTTTGCCTTGTAATTTTATCTTTTTCCTGACCCTTTGTTTGGTTTTCTTACGTTTCACTTACAAGTGAAACCATGGAATATTTTCTTTTTCCATTTGGTTTATTTCACTTAGCATAATCCCTTCAAAAAAAGAAACAAATGCCTTAAATGAAGTATTGGATAAGACAGATTTCACAGATATTTATAGAGCTTTCCATGTCAAAAATAAATATATATCCCCTTTTCTCAAGTGAACATGGAACATCCTCAAGAAAATACAACATAGTGGAACATAAAACATGTCTCTGAAAATAGAAATGCTATCAAACATCTTCATAAATCACAATAATTTAAAGATTGAAATTAAACACAAAGAGAGTTCTAGAATGAACCATAGAAATACTTCCAAACAAATCCTGGGTCAATGAAAAACCAAAGGTAAAATTAAAAAGTATCTGGAGACTAATGAAAATGGAGAAACAATTTACCTGACCCTACAGGATGCTCTAAAATATCACAACATGGGAAGTTGATACCAATACAGGCCCAAATAAAAAAAAGAAAAATGTGAAATGAATAATCCAATTTTGCAGCTGACAGAACTAGAAAAAGAAGAACAAAGGGATCCAAAAATCAAAAGATCAATGAAACCAATAACTGGTTATTGGAAAAAATAAACAAAAAAAAAACCACAATATGTTTGCTAGGCTTATAAAGAAGAGAGAAAACCAAAAATACAAAATTAGAAATGAAAGAAGCAAAATTATACAGATACTATAGAAATAGATGGGGTCATAAGAACCTATTATGAATATCTTTGCAAATATAATCGACAATCTAGAAGAATGGGACAAAATTTTAGAATGTTACAAACTTGCAAGCCTGAATCAGGATGAAATAGACAACTTAAACAACCAATACATAAACTCCGAAGTCAAAAGTGTAGCAGTCTTTCAACTAACCAAAGCCCAGAACCAGAAAGATTATCCAGTGAAATTTTCAAAGGGAACCTCACAAATATCCTACTCGGGAGTGTAAAAAATTAAAGATAACGACCTAGGGGCCGGGGCCACCTCGACCGCCCCTTTGCCGGCTTGTCTTGCTCCATAGAATCGGAGGAGCGGCGGCGACCTTGGCCTCCAGCGTCTTCAGCGAAGTGAAGTAGCTGCCGCTGCGGGATGGTGTTTCTGGGTTTACTGCAGGCGGGCGGGTTGGTGCTGAGAGAGGCGATGGAGCAGGTTACTGGCGGTAGCGTCCTATCCATGCTGCTGGTCGCCTGCGCCTTCACGCTCAGTCTGGTCTACCTGTTTCGCCTCGCCGCCAACCACCTGGCACCGCTGCCGGCCAGCGCGAAAAGTCCACCATACAGTTTCTCTCCGATTCCATTCCTTGGACATGCTATAGCATTTGGGAAAAGTCCAATTGAATTCCTAGAAAATGCGTATGAGAAGTATGGACCTGTATTTAGTTTTACCATGGTGGGCAAGACGTTTACATACCTTGTGGGAAGTGATGCGGCTGCACTGTTTTTTAATAGTAAAAACGAGGACCTTAATGCAGAAGATATCTATAGTCGTCTGACAACACCTGTGTTTGGGAAGGGAGTTGCATATGATGTGCCCAATCCAGTTTTCTTGGAGCAGAAGAAAATGTTAAAAAGTGGGCTTTACATAGCCCACTTTAGGCAACACGTTTCTATAATTAAGAAAGAAACAAAAGCATACTTTCAAAGCTGGGGAGAAAGTGGAGAAAAAAATTTGTTTGAAGCACTTTCTGAGCTGAGCATTTTAACCGCTAGTCATTGTTTACATGGAAAGGAAATCAGAAGTCAACTTAATGAGAAAGTGGCACAACTGTATGCGGATTTGGATGGAGGTTTTAGCCATGCAGCTTGGCTGTTGCCAGGTTGGCTCCCTTTACCTAGTTTCAGACGCAGGGACAGAGCTAATTGAGAGATCAAGAATATTTTCTACAAGGCAATCCAGAAACATAAACAATCAGAAGAAAAAGTAGATGACATTCTTCAAACTTTACTAGATTCTACTTATAAGGACGGGCGTCCTTTGACAGATGATGAAGTAGCAGGCATGCTTATTGGGCTGCTGTTGGCAGGGCAGCATACATCCTCCACTACAAGTGCCTGGACGGGCTTCTTTTTAGCCAGAGATAAAACACTTCAAAAGAATTGTTATTTAGAACAGAAAGCAGTCTGTGGAGAGGATCTTCCTCCTTTAAATTTTGACCAGCTCAAGGATCTAAATTTACTTGATCGCTGTATAAAAGAAAACACTAAGACTTTGACCTCCTATACTTACTATGATGAGAATGGCCAGAACTCCTTAGACTGTAGCAGGGTATACCATTCCCCCAGGACATCAGGTGTGTGTTTCTCCCACTGTCAATCAAAGACTTAAAGACTCATGGGTAAACTGTCTGGACTTCAATTCTGATCGCTACTTACAGGACAGTCCAGTGTCAGGAGAGAAGTTTGCCTATGTGCCATTTGGAGCTGGACATCATCGTTGTATTGGGGAGAATTTTGCCTATGTTCAAATCAAGACAATTTGGTCTACCATGCTTTGTTTATTTGAGTTTGATCTCATTGATGGATATTTTCCCACTGTGAATTTTACAACCATGATTCACACCCCCGAAAACCCAGTTATCCGTTACAAACAAAGATCAAAATGAATACCACTACAAGGGACTAAAATGTCAAACATCATTGTAAGCTGCAAAAGCATTGAAGAGAATGAAGTTGACAAAATAATTTCCAGTGTACTCTTTATTGAATGTGTAATGTGAAGAGAGCCAGCTTAATTTAGTGGTTTTTGTATGTTATTAAGTGAATAGAAGCCAAATGGTTTTTATATTTTATTAACTGAATGGTTCCATGAAATCTAAAGACACTTAAGATATTTCCTAAATTTTATGATGGGAATTTACTATATGTGCTTTATTTACAGAAATAAAGGTCATTAGTAAAAAAAAAATGTTTAGGGAAATCTAGGCAATTGGCAGATTCTAACCCAATTTCCAGGTATTAATTACAAGAGTATACTTAGCTTAGTAGTAAGATACTGATACTAGAAGCTTTAGGCTATTTATTCATTTACTGAGTAATGCCTGTCTGTGTGAGTGAGGGTGGGTGGGTAGGGAATAAACTCAAAGTCTTAAAAAAAATTAAAGATAAAACCAGATATGAATCAGTTGCCAGCACCTTGGCAGCAGATTCTTCCAAGTCCAGAATGCACCGGGACCCACCCTTTACTGTAAGCCATCAGTTACCCTTGGGAAGTACACCAAAACTTTGGTTCAGCCAACATCTCAGGAGCAGATGCACACTTAAGTGAGGGCTGTGCAGGGCTTTCCAATAAAGTGACCCTCAACAACCCTCTGAGAAGCACCTGCAAGCTTGGTACTCATCAGTACCTCAGAAAGCAATAAAGACCCAGTTTAGGACACATATGACCCACTCCAAAAACAGTGACCACAAGCAACACCCTGGTGATTGCCCTGGCCCAGTATGGGAGAAGTTGAGAGATGTCTAGCAGAGACCAAATGTACAGAAAGGATGTACTATGGGATGATGTCATGAGGGGACAGAATAACACAACAAACAGCCAAAGAAGTAAAAAGAAATATATAACATCACATATGGAAAACATAGCTCCAGAACCCAACAGTAAAGACATTTAAAAACTATTCCTTCACTCATCTACAGAATTTAAACTTGCCATCAAAAAGAAATTCAAAGAATTCAGAAAAGAACTCAAAGAAGATGCAGACTAATGGATCACAGATATACAAAAAAAAATCAGAAAACCAAATGAATAACCTGAGAAACAAAATAAAAGAACTGAAGATAGAAAATAATGCTCTAAATAAGGAAATATAGGAATTACATGAGGAAAACATAATTAAATGAGGAGATGAAAATGCCAAAGAAAGAGAATAAACCAAGTGGAAATGCAAGCAATCAACTTGATGAAAAAAAATTCACAAGGAAGAAAGACGGAGGAAGAAAAAGAGGAACAAATTAAAAAGAAAAAGTGAAGAAACACTTCATAAATTATGGATAACATAGTTTTTGGGAATTATAATGGGAATCCCAGAAGGCGAAGTGAGATTAAATGGACAGTGGATATATTTCAGAAATAATAGAAGAAAACTTCCCAAACCTGGGAAAGGAAATAAATATAAAAAATCTATGAAGTGAAAACAAGGGATCACCTAAATAAAAGGAGACCAACACCAAATTACATAGTGGTGAATCTTCTAAGAGTTCAACATTAAGAGAGAATATTGAAGTTAATGAAGTGAAAGAGGCAGATAACCAACAGAGGAACCCAGATCAGACAACATTGTACTTCTCAGAAGAAACACTGAAGGCAAGGAGAGAATGGAAAGACAACTGGGGAAAAAAAAGAAACAAACCTGCCAACCAGGAAAGTTATATCTGGCAAACCTGTCCATCAGATATGAGGGAGAAACAAATATCTTCTTAAGACAAAAGCAAAACAAAACCAACCGAAAAAATATGAAGGAGTTTTCAAAACCAGAGCCACCCCAAGAAATATTGAAAGCAACTCTAGTATCTAAACCAAATAGAAAAACACAGAGAAAGAAATGAAAAAAATGGATGGGTACAACTAATGAAAACTAAATCCAACCTTAGAAAACTAAAGACATTTATGATAATAACATATTCATATATCAATAAACTCTCTAAATTTAATGGACTAAACTCACCAATTAAAATACATGGAATATCCTGTTGGATTTGGAAACAGCCCAATCCTCTGCTGTCTCCAGGAGACAAACCTTCATTACAAAGATCAAGTGAAAGGTTTGGACAACTATCCTACAAGCAAATGGATCCCAAAAAAGGGCAGGGAAAGCCATGATTACAAGACACAAAATTTAAGCTTATAAAATGTAACAAGAACCAAGGATGGATACTATGTAATAACTAAGGGAAAAATAAATCAGGAAGACATAATAATCATCACTAAATAGTTATCAAGGGGCTTCCTGGTGGCACAAGGGGTTAAGGGGATGCACTATGAAGCATCCACAGCCACTGCAGCACCAATATGATCCCCAGCCAGAGTGGTGACCCACATGGCACAGCAGACCTCTCCTGACTCGCCTGCTGCTCCCTTCAGCAGTGCATTTCAGTCAATCTTCATGTTCTGTTCTTCACATCTGTCTCTGGTGAATCTTCTCACCGCCTGAACCTCTGGCCTGTACCCCAGTTCTTGTATGCATAAATAAATAAATCTGTAAAGAATAAAATAAATATATATAGGTATGTGTGTATGTATTTATCAAAAAAGGAGCACCAAAATATGTCAGGAAACTATTTCAAATCAGAAAAAGAAAACAAACATTGGAAAAAGCACATTGATGGTAGGAGATCTCAAAACTTAATTCTCACCAGTAGACAAATCCATGATATAAAAAGTAAGTGGTGACATAATAGCTTTAAACAAGAATTAGTCCTAATGGTACCTAATAGACATGTACAGAACACTGCACTCATTATATATAAACACACACAGACACACACACTTTTTTTTTTCTATTAAACATGGGACATTCTCCAGGATTAAACTCATATTGACCACAAGAAAGGTGTCAATACATTCATGAAGATAGAAATCATGCCAATTATCTTCTCAGACCATAAAGATATCAAACTGGAAATCATCTACAAAAAGAAAGCATGTTAAACCTCTGATAAGTGGAGAATGAAAAAAATACTACCAAAAGATCACTGCGTCATGAGAAAATCAAAAAATGACTCAAGACAAATGACAATGAGGACTTGGCTTTCCAGATTATTTGGGACACATAAAAATCAGTACTAAAGAGAAAGTATGTGGCAATACAGGTCAATGTCAAGAAACAGGAGCACAAATAAACAACCTTTTTTCTCATTAAAAGGAACTAGAAAAAGAACAATAACAACAAGAAGGCAGTAGAAGAAAGGAAATAATGAAAATTGGAGCATAAATAAAATCAAAAAGATTGTCTAAAAGATCAATGGAAATAAAAGCCGGTTATTTGAAAAAATAAACAAAATAGACAGACCTCTACCTAGGTTAACTAACAACAAAAAGGGAGAAAATTAAATAAAAGGGATGAATTATGAAAGAGGAGGAGTTACAGCATACATTACAGAATTCAGAAGGTAATAATAGATTAATATAAACATTCATATTTAAACAAATTAAACAACCCAGATGAGATGGGCAGATTTTTAAAACTGTACAATTATACAAAACTGAATAGGAAAAAATAATAGAAAACATGAACAGAGGAATCAACAGCAAGGAAATTGAAATTAACATTGAGCATGGGGGACTGAGGTGATGGTGCACTGGTGATATGGTGATGGGGAATACATGGGGATTACAATTGATGTCAAATATATATAAATAAAAAAGTTAATATAAAAAAATCTTTACCAAGATGATTGGATCAAGAAGATGCAATACTATCCAGCAATCAAAAAAGATAAACTAGAGTCATTCATAGAAACATGGATGGAGCTAGAAAAGGATTATGCTCAGTGAAATAAGTGAGAAGGCAAATGAAAAATACCAGATGGTCTCACCCCTAGGAGGAATATAAGGTAACCAAATAAGCGACCAAGAAAAAGAATAGCAACAGTAATAATAATAATAATAATAAACAGAAACAAAACACAACAAAAACAAAAAGACAGGGATGAATCGGGGACATTTCATGGGGAGAGGGGAGTGAATGGGATGAGGGCAAAAAGAGCACAAGGGACTGAGGTGATGGTACTCTGGTGAAATGGTGATGGGAAATCCATGGGGACCACAATCGATGTCAAAATATATAAATAAAAAGTTTACCAAGAAATGAAAGTCCATGAACAGATGATTTAACGAGTGAGTTTTACCAAATCTTCAAATACAAATTAATAACTATCTTGTTCAAACTCTTTAAAAATATTGAGAAAGAAGTAATACCCCAGACACATTTTTTAAAACATGGTCACCTTTTATTTTTTTTATTTTTTAATTAACATTTTTTATTTATATATATTTGACATCAATTATAATCCCATGTATTCCCTATCACCATATCACCAGTGCACCATTTTTAAGAACAACATTATGCTAATACCAAATTCTAACAGACACACACAAAAAAGTACTGACTAATCTCCCTAATAAACATAATACAAAAATGTTCAATAAAATTTAAGCAAATAGTATCCAACAATGCATTCAAAGGATTATAGAGCATAACCAAGTGGATTCATTCCAGAAACCCAAGGATGGTTAAACATGTAAAAATCAATTAATGTATTCACAACATCAACAAAACAGAAAATAAAAGCCATGTGATCATATCAGTATCTGCTGAGAAAAGTTTTGAGAAGATTCAGCATACATGTAGAATATCCTTGAAAAACTGGAGATAAATAAAAGCCAGAGAGATGACCAACAACATCTTTAAAGAGACATCACCTAAAGCAAAGAAAGTGAAGAAAAATATAAATATTGGGGACTACATAAAATTAAAGAGCTTCTGTACAGCAAAAGAGACATTACTCAAAACAAAAAATACGCCTAACTCATTGGGAAAAAAATTTTGAACTCCATGCAACTGATAAGGAACTGATGACAAAGATATATAAAGAACTCACCTGACTCAAGAAAAACAAACAATCCAGTCAAAAAATGGGCAGAATTTAAAAGACACTTCTCCAATTAGGAAATGCAAATGGTCAACAGGCATATTACAAAATGTTTCAACATCCCTCATCATCAGGGAAATGAAAATTAAAACCACCATGAAATACCACCTGATGCCAATAAGAATGGCACATATAAAAAAAAAACCTAGCAATTATAAATGTTGACAAGGATGTGGTGAAAAAGAACTCTCCTACATTGCTGATGGGAATACAAACTGGTCCAACCTTTATGGAAAGCTGATGGAGGGTCCTCAGTCTGCTAAAAATGGAATTACCATAGACCTAGAAATCCCACTTCTAAGGATTTACCCACAGGACACACGAAAAAAAAAATAATTCAAGAGAATACATGCACCGCTATGTTTATCGCAGTATTTTTTATATTAAGTATGACTTGGAATCAACCCAAATGCTGAAAAATAGACCAGTGGATCAAGAAAATGTGGTATATACATATATACAATGGAATATTATTCAGCAATCAAAAAAAGATAAACTACAGCTATTTGTACAAACGTGGATGGAACTTGAAGAGATTATGTTCAGTGGAATAAGTCAGAATGTAAAAGTAAAATACTGGATGGTCTCACTTATAGGAAGAATATAGGTTATCAAGGAAAAACATAATAATAACATCAATAACAAAAAAATAACACAACAAAACGAAAACAACTACAGAACAGAGACATTCTTCAGGGAAGAGGGAGGGTTTGGGATCAAGGCAGGGATGTGAAGAACATAAGGGAATGTGGAGAAAAAGGAACTCTCTTACACTGTTGGTGGGAATGCAAGCTGGTCCAACCATTATGGAAAGCAGTATGGCAGTTGCTCAATCTACTAAGAGTGGAACTTCCCTAGGATCCAGCAATCCCACTCCTAGGAATATACCCAAAAGACACAAAAACACTGATTCAAAAGAATACCTGCACCCTATGTTTATTGCAGCACTATTTACAATAAGTAAGACCTGGAAACAACCTATATGCCCAATGGCTGATTGGATTAAGAAGCTGTGGTACATACACACGATGGAATAATATTCAGCAATCAAAAAAGATAAATAGAGTCATTCATAGAAACATGGATGGACCTGGAGGGATTATGCTCACCAAAATAAGTCAGAAGGCGAAAGAAAAATACTGGATGGTTTACCCCCTAGGAGGAATATAAGGGAACCTAATAAAAGACCAAGGAAAAGAATAATAACAATAATAATAAAAACAGAACAAAACAAAAAGACAATGATAAATCAAGGGCTCTTGGTGGGGAGGGGGAAGGGAATGAGTTGTGGGCAGAAAGAGCACAGGGACTGAGGTGATGGCGGTGCACTGGTGAAATGGTGGTGGGAAATCCATGGGGATCACAATTGATGTCAGATATATATAAAGAAGAAGAGAAAAAAAATTAAACTGAAAAACAAATTTGCACTCCACAGAACTGACAAGGGATTGATCACAAAGATATACAAAGAACTCACAAGACTCAAGAAAACAAAATAAACAACCCAGTCAAAAAATGGGCAAAAAACTTAAAAGACACTTCTCCAAAGAGGATATGCAAATAGCCAACAGATACATGAGAAAATGCTCAACATCCCTCATAATCAGGGAAATGCAAGTTAAAACCACAATGAGATACCACCTTATACCAGTAAGAATGGCGCGTATCAAAAAAACCAACAACAAATGTTGGTGAGGATGTGGAGAAAAAGGAACTTTACTACACTGCTGGTGGGAATGCAAGTTAATCCAACCACTATAGAAAGCTGTATGGAGGTTCCTCAGTCTACTAAAAATAGAGCTACCATATGACCCAGCAATTCCACTCCTAGGGATCTTCCAAAGAAACAAAAACGCTGATCCAAAAGAATACCTGTACTGCTGTTTATTGTAGCACTATTTATAATTGGTAAGACCTGGAAACAACCCAAATGCTCAAAAACAGATGACTGGATCAAGAAGAGGTGGTACATATACACAATGGAATAACATTCAGCAATCAAAAAAGCTAAACTAGAGTCATTTGTAGAAACATGGGTGGAGCTATAAGGGATTATGCTCAGTGAAGTAAGTCAGAAGGTAAGAGGAAAATATCGGATAGTTCCACTGTTAGGAGGAATATAAAGGAACAAAAAAGGAGCTAAAGGAAAAGAACAATGACAATTAAAAAAAAAACAAGAACAAAAAGAAAAAGACAATCAAAAGGCACCGTGGGGGGTGGGGTGGGCAGGGACTGGGATAAAGTCAGAAAGAGCACAAGGGACTGAGGTGATAGTGCACTGGTAAAATGGTGGTGGGAATTCCACAGGGACTACAATTGATATCAAATATATATAAATAAATTAATTTAATAAAAAATAATAAATCTAATCTGAAAGATAAAAATATAACATATCAAGATACTTATGAAAGAATATTCACCATTTTATCTTATTAATACCTTTTGTTCTATTAATATATATAGTTCACCTTTTAATAGGTTATTGTAATAAGTCATCTGATACAGAGATTTATAAAGAGAAATAGAATATTATTTCCCTTTCACTCTCAATTCCTACCCATTATGTTAGTTAATGCTAGAGCTTAATTATTCTTTTATGCATTTATTTAACATATGTGTGTGCATGGTTATCTATGTGGCTTTTTTTGTTATTTTGTTGCTGTTTATTTCATATAAAATTGTTTTGTTTACTTGACAGTGTATCATAGAATATCTCTTCAAGTTAGTACTGTAGATCTTGGGGCCTCCCCAGTGGATTAGGGGTTATGTCTCAGCACTATCAAGCTATCAACACTATCTCACTGTGGCCTGAATTCCATCCCTGACCAGGAAGCTAACCCATAGAGTAGCAGACCTTTCCAGTCTTGCCTGCTGCTCCCCTTAGTGTATTTCAGTAAATCTGGCTACTCTGCTCCCCACGCTGTCTCTGGTTAATTCTCTCACGTCCCTTTCACCCTTACACCCCAGTTCTATTCATAAATAAATAAATCTTAAAAAAAATAAATGAAGTTCCCATCTTCCATTGTGACTGGAAGAATCTATTTCTTCTTACTCATGGGTTTTATAATACACTATTAACAGTTCCCAGACCCTATCCCAATCATTTGTACAACAATATAATCTACTTGAAGAAGTTATTTTCAAAATTTTCTATAGTGTCTGTAAGATCTGGGAGTCATGGTCCCACTTACCCATGCCTTGGAGGTTCCCACAACTCAAAAAGCTCAGGACCTGCTTTTCCTCATTTATTCTCCTTGTTCCAACTGGGGAGGTCACGTGGGATGTTTTGATTTGGAGATTATTTCCAAACCTGCAATTCTTTCCCAGCATTCCATAAAGGTAAGAGTTAAATAAATTGCAGGTTTGACTCTTTTTTGGCATCATTTCTTTCAGTATCCCAGGAGTCAGGGAGTAGTAAAGACTCCCTATCTTTAGAGTACTTCATAATACTTCACTGTCAAAACTAGAAGATTGCATGATACTCTTATTTTAAGAATGGGGAAGAAGGTTCAGGTAGGGGAATATGAGTACATAAATGACAATATGAGTACATAAATGAATTATGACTGAGGGTTTCAAATTTCTGACTATACACTATACCAGAGTGTGATTTTACTCTAGTTCTTTGAAAAAATGTCTTAAATGAATTTCAAGCCTTGGTTCCATACAAACCGCAATACTGGGTTTGCCCAGTATCAATACAATACTAAGGAAACTGCAGGTGTTGGGAGCAATGAAATCATCAAGGCAGGAGCAGATATTTGCCATATTTCCTAAATCTGCCTGGAAGTAAGGTATAATCCCACAACTCCTTAGGAGGTCAGATCAGGTGTTCTAATGCAAGGGATCTTCTCACAGCTGCCTCCCTCTTTCATTTGTCTTGGTAAGTGAGCCCAATCCTGGCAATTCACAGCTTTTTAGCAACCCCTACCATTCCATTGTCACATGCATCACAGTGGCACCCTCATCAGCCTACTGATTGTCAGGAGTGGATAGCCTCAGGGGCAAAGGTTCATTAAAAATAAAGTGAATAAAGATCTTGATGACTGTTCTGGACTTATTTATAGGCCATAGGTGGGAAAATGTACCACTGAGATTGGTGTAGGTCCTGCCATAACCTCAGCAGCCACTCTCACTTCTGGGATATAAGTGGATCCCATGTTACAGCTTTGCTTCTCAAGGTCCCAAAGAGACACTTAGGCTGAAAATATCAGTAGGGAAAAGGATGACATCAGGATTGCATTTGGGAAGTCAGTTGTCATTTAACTCTTCATATTTCTGACCCTGCTGCCAATGGGATCCAAAGATCCCATTCAAGGGAGCAGTTCCTTACCCCCTGACATAAAGTGATATTCAATGATGGTAGGTTCCTTCTCCCTACATGCCTAAGACATTCCTCATACTCACACACACAAGCACCAATGTGGGACATAACCTGAATCTGCCATAGTATATGAGCTACTTATTTTTTTTTATTTACTCTTTCAACAGATATTTATTGATCAAAATTAGAAGTCAGTGTTGTGTGCTTTTCTGACTGTCTGGTGTGCTGACAATGGCAAAAGTTTTGAAGTCAGCTACCTAAGTTTGGCTTTGACACTTGCTAGTTGAGTGACCTGGGATAAGTCACTTTCCCACTTTGAGACTATTTTTTTTATCTGTAATAAGTGATGATTTGAACATTACAGAAAATGTTAGATGTCTCAAAGAGCAAAGAAAAATAAAAATGCTTCATAGGCTTTGGGTTGTTATACAACTAGTTGAGAATGGTAACAATGACAATATTAATAAACCAGTTAAAATAGATGTGTTGTATTACTCAGGCTCCTACATAGTTGGTAGTTCAGAAATAACTTGTTGATGTGAATTTTAGGATTCAAGATTTACTTTCTCAATGAAGTGTGGTGCTCTGCTTGAAAGAACCAGAACCCCAGAAAGGAACAGAACACTTCTATAAGCATATTCACACACATATCAGTTGAGTTCTGCTCAAATCAGTAGAGTTTTGGTTTATTGAGACCTGTTTTGGCACTGACATTTAGATCATTTACCAGTGAGGTTCTATTCCTCCCAGTCAGGATAGTCTTTGTTGGTGTGGAGTTAGACATTTGCAAAATACAGCTAGCTAGATGAACTTCAGGTATTGATTGAATGACCCTGGGACAGATGGAATCTGTCCTAAACAAGGCACTGGCTTCTGAGCAGGTAATGAGAAACCAATGTATTATTTGATTGTGATGTCATTTAGCCATGTTTGATCACTGAGCCAGGTGTCAGAAGACCTGAATTCTGTTGCTGGGTTTCTGTGTGTGCTTATGTGTGGACAGTTTTAATCATTTCCCTACTTTAAGCCTTAGTATTCTCATCTAGGAAATGGAGGCAGAGCTGTTTGTTTGCTCTCAGAACAAAAATTTCACTTGTTAATAGGGTTTTATTAAATAGACACTGGTTTCTTCTACTCCAAATTTTTTTGGCACATGCACTGCCACATTTAGTATTAACAGGTGAGTTACAGAATGGGATGAATATTTCGAACTGTTTATATTGCTCTGGGGAAGTGTTGGGAGGGACAAGAAAGTGGAGCTATTGGTGAAAACAAGATTTTGACAATATCTGTGTAATTTACTTTTTTAAAAAGAATTATTTTATTTATGCATATAAGAACTGGGGTGTAGGCCAGAGGTTTGAGGGGTTAGAGACTTCACCAGAGACAGAGTGGGGAGCAGAACAGGCAGATTTACTGAAATACATTGCTGACAGGAGTAGTGGGTGACACAGGAGAGGTCTGCTGTGCTATTTGTGCCAGCTCCCTGGTGGGGTGGGGGTCAAACTAATGTTGTAATGTAATGGCTGGCTGGCAAAAGCTTGATGGCATTGAGACTTTAACCCCTGTGCCACAAGTGAGGCCCAGTATATGTGTACTTTAATTAACTAAGCTCCCCACGCCACCTAAGATACTAGAATTCTTTGTAATTCCAGACAAGAACCTGAGGTCCTTTCCAGTGAAATTCCCTGAGCATTTTAAAAAGATCTAGGGTACTTCAGATACTGACTTTGGACTTCTTGATAAATATCACTCTCCATTCTCCCTATTGCTGACTTCATTTGAACTTATTTACTTCCAGTCCTAATTCACCTCAATCCTGGTGTTTCTGAAAGATTACAGAGTGACGAACATCTAGTAATCTCTAAACGGAGCTGAGGTCTGAACTCAACCCAAAGGATATTCTCACCACAAATAACTTGGAAAGGGGCTCTAAAATACTAGAAGTCTTCAGGAACATTGGTGGATACTGGAAACCCAGTGGATTAAGAAATAGGGAAGTGAATTACTTAATATCTCTTTTATAGTTCCTTTAGAACTTGTCAAGCCTCTAGGACCATTTATTTCTAAGCTTCTTTTTCCCTAAGACTTACTGCAAATATTGCAGCTTCTAGTACATGGAATGGAAAGAATTTAAAAAAATGGGTTTTTGAGCTGTTTTATGGTAATATAAAATTGGGCACATTAACCATATTTTCCCTGAGGTTAATGCTTCTGTGAGATAAATATATATATATAATATTATCTTTATAATTTCCATACTGCCTGCCTGTCTTTGGATGTCTCTTCTTGGTACATGGGGAATCTTTGAGATTGTAAACACTGGGTACTCTGGGTTGCTATTATATCCTTTGGGTCCAGGATCATCTTCAATGGGAGACCAGCCTGCGACTCCAGAAATGCCAGACTCCTCTGGAGAGGAGGAGGAGGCTGGTCCCATACTCCAGTCTTCTGTTGTGGTGTAGTGGCAGGAAGGGCAGCACAGGATCAAGGTTCAGGATGGTTCTGGGCAGACGGGTCAGGGAAGGAGAGTCTTGGAGCCCTCAGTGGCTTTTCATGCTTTTATTAGTAGAGGTGGCCAGGTACATGGCAGGCATGGGTAGCAGACTGGCAGCCTCCTAGCCCCCGGCGCATCTCACTGCTGCTGCTCGTCAGTATTCTCGCTCCTATTGGTCCTGGTGTCCTCATGATGCCGCCCATTTAAGCCTGTGTCCAACTCAGGTGTGCCCACTTTCTCCAATTCTGATATTGTGCCTGTAATTTCCTTGTGGCCTCCTGGCAGCCAATATTGTTTGGTATTGGTGATTCGCCTAGGGACTGGCAGCTGTATGGGTGGATGCTTGGCATGTCCACGCACCACTGCCTTCACCACACGTGCTCTGAGGCAAAACTCTCCAGCCATGGTCTCCTAGGATGTACTCCGGAATGGGCGATACATAAACTTTATTTTCTTCTGGGGGTAATCACCCAACCCCCAGGGGTACTTTCACTGCAGTTACCTTCACACTTTGGCCTCCATAGCCATCAATGTAACAAGTCTTTCCCTGAAATTTTTCTGGATTTCAATGGAGCAGAGTACATTCTGCTCCTGTATCTACCAGAGCTAAAACTCTTCTCACATTACCTGGTGTAGGGTAAAGGTTGATCAGGTATTTCCACCCTCCCACCACTGATGATGGACACCTGAGGTGTTGTGAGCACTCCAGGGTGGGCATGCGCAAGTGGGTACACCTGTGTTGGACACGGGCATAAATGGGCGGTGTCATGAGGACGCCAGAACTGTGAGGACCGACAGACAGAACTGTGAGGACCGACCAACAGAACTGATGAGAGCAGCAGCAGCCAAGAGATAGAAGAGGCAGCAGCCAAGAGGGTGAGACGCGCTGGGGGCTGGGAGGCCTGCCAGCCTCCGGGCCCCCTGGCACCCATGCCTGCCATGTACCTGGCCACCTCTACTAAATAAAGTATGAAAAGCCACTGAGGGCTCCAAAACTCCCTTTCCTTGACCTGTCTGCCCAGAACCATCCCGAACCTGCCTCCTGTGCTCCCCTTCCTGCCGCTACAGTCATAAGTTCTGTCATTTGTGGTGGTCCCGCAGGCTGACCCCCTGGGGCCATAGGCCATTGTTGCTTCATTTTCTGAGTTATCACATGTAGGGTAAAGGTTGATCAGGTCTTTCCACCCTCCCACTACTGTGATGATGGACACCTGCGGTGCTGCGAGCATTCCAGGGTGAGCATGCGCAAGTAGATGCAACTGGGTTGATGCACGAGGTGTATAAAGCTAGTGGCTCAGAGACGCCGGTGTGGTGGTGTGGTGCAGTGGAGTATGAGGGATAGTGTGATGGAGGCAAAGACAAAGAAACTGCTTGAACCGATGATGAACCTCCTACCTGGTCTGGGATGGTTGCAAAACAAATGGCATAGCCAGCAGGACGGTTCAACGCAGATGGGTATGGAACCCTTTGAAACCTGGGGAAGGATTGTGGGGTGGCCAGCCATGAGCAGATGGTACCCTGTGGCCAGCCTCCTCTCCCAATGGACACCTCCCCAGGAATGGCCAGAGGTAGATGGATCCCCATTGCAGTTGGAACAGGCCCTGTACGAAATAGAAGAGAACCTGGATGGATGTAGTGCCCATGAGGCGGCAGGGGCTGTGGGATGGGCATTTCTCACAGCTCTGCGAGAATCTAGGAGAAGGAACGGTCCAGAGTCCAGCAACTACAGGATGAGATGCAGGAACTGTGACAATGTTTGAGGATTCTGGAGGAAGAAGTCTGGAAAAAACAACCCACTACTCTGGAGACGCTAGACTCCTCAGAAGAGGAGGAGGAGGCTGGTGCCATACTCCCATGCTTGTCCTGTCACAGTTCCTGCATTCCTCCTATAAGTGACACCATCTGATATTTTTTCTTTTCTTTCTGGCTTATTTCATTCAGCATAATTCCTTCTAGCTGAATCCATGTTGCAAATTGCATGAGTTTATCTTTTTGATTGCTGTATAATACTCCATGGTGTATATATGATACACCATGGAGTATGTTATTTGATCCAGTTATCTATTTTTGGGCATTTGGGTTACTTCCATAGATTGCATATTGTGAAAATTGCTGCAATAAACGTAGGTGTGCAGATGTCCATTTGATGTGGTGTTTTTGTGTTCTTTGGGTAAATTCCTAGGAGTGGGATTGCTGAATCATATGGGAGTTCCATTCTTAGTAGTTTGAGGAGCCTCCACACAGCTTTCAACAGTGATTGGGCCAGTTTGCTTTCCCACCAGCAGTGTAGTAGAGTTCTTTAATCTCCTCATCCTCACCAACATTTGTTGTTGCTAAATTTTTGATATGTGCCATTCTCACTGGGGTGAAGTGGTATCTCATAGTGGTTTTGATTTGCATTTCTCTGATTACAAGAGATTTTGAGCATTTTTTCATATGCCTGTTGACCATTTGCTTTTCCTCTTTGGAGAAATGTCTTTTTAGCTCTTCTGTCCATTTTTTTGACTGGATTGTTGTTTCTGTTTATTCTGGTCAGTTCTTTGTGATAAGTCCCTTGTCAGTAATGTATGCAAAGATTTTCTCCAAGTCGGATGGGTGTTGCTTTGTTTTGGGTATTGTGTCTTTTGCTGTACAAAAGCTTTTAAGTTTGATGTAGTATTAGCTGTTTATCTTTTCCTTCACTATCTTTGCTTTGAGTGCTGTGTTTTTAAAGATGTTACTATGTTTTTGGGCATTTAGGTTGTTTCCAGGTCTTCCCTATTGTAAAGAGCGCTGCTATAAACATAGGGGTGCAGGTATTCTTTTGAATCAGTGTTTTTGTGTCTTTTGGGTATATACAGATGAGTGGATCGGGAAGCTGTGGTACATATACACGATGGAATACTACTCAGCAATCAGAAATGAAAAACTAGACTCATTCATGGGAACATGGA
>JAGFMF010011850.1:118449-131463 GCA_019455555.1 Galemys pyrenaicus | reverse complement strand
GGTGCACTGGTGAGATGGTGATGGGGAATACATGGGGATTACAATTAATGGCAAGTATATGTAAATTTTAAAATATTTTAATAAAAAAAAATAAAGATGTTACTATGGTGTATGTCTTATAGAGTTTTGCCTATTTTTTCTTCTAGATATTTCATAGTTTTAGGTTTTATATCTAATTCCTTAATCCATTTTGGGTTGGTTTTTGTGCATTGTGAAAGGCAGTAGTCTAGTTTCATTCATTTGCTTGTAGACATCCAGTTTCCCCAGCACAATTTATTGAACAAGCTGTCTTTGTTCCATTGCATATTCTTTTCTCCTTTGTCAAAGATTAGTTGTTCATAAGTCTGTGGGTTTATTTCTGGGTTTTCTGTTTAATTGCATTGGTCTGTGTGTCTGCCTTTGTTCCAATACCATTATGTTTTAATTATATAGGGCTTTGTAGTATAGTTTGAAGTCGGGAAGTGTGATACTTCCATTCTCCTTTTTTTAGTCAGGAGAGCTTTGACTATTCAAGGTTTTTTATGAATTTCATCAATATTTGTTCTATTTCTTTGAAGAATGACATTGACATTTTTATTGGAATAGCATTGAATCTGTAGATTACTTTTGGTAGGATAGCCATTTTGATGATGTTAATTCTTCCAGTCCATGAGCAGGAGATATCTTTCCATTTCTTTGTGTCTTACTCTATTTCTTTTAACAACATTTTATAATTTTCTTTGTAGAGGTCCTTCACTTCTTTTGTTAGGTTTATCCCCAAGTATTTCAAATTTTTTGTTTGAATTATAAAAGGAATGGTTTTCTTGATTTATTCTTCAGGTCAGTTGTTTGTATATAGATTGATTCAGATTGGTTGTATATATTGTGTGTTGATTTTGTATCTCACTACTTTACTAAACTAGCTGAATAATTTGAGTTGATTTTTTGTAGAGTTTTTGTGATTATGTATATTATCATATTATATGTGAATAGTGATGGTTTTACTTCTTTCCCTACTTGAAGTCCTTGTATGCCTTTTTCTTATCTTATTGTTCTGGCTAGGACTTCCAGTATTATACTGAAAAGCAGTGGTGAGAGTGGGCATCCTTGTTTTGCTCCAGATCTTAAGGGAAAGGCTTCTTTTTAGCTTATCACCATTAACAATGATATTGGCTATGGGCTGGTCATATATGGCCTTTTATTATATAGAGGTATGGTCCTTGCCTCCCAAGAAATGAGGGCCTTCATCATGTATGGATGCTGAACTTTGTTGATTGCTTTCTGAGCATCTATTGATTTGACATAACTTTTTCTTCTTTTTTTTTAATTTATATGTTGGATTATATTTATTGATTTTTGCATGTTGACCCATTCTTGTGTCCCTAGAATAAATCCTACTTGGGCTATTGTGAATTATCTTATTGACGCTTTGTTGGATTCTTTTAGCTAAGATTTTATTGAGGATTTTTATATCAGTGTTCATTAGAGATATTGGTCTATCGCTTTCTTTTTTGGGCTGTTTTCCTTTTCGGTTTAAGTATTAGTGAAATGTTGAATTCATAGAACGTGTTTGGTAGTATCCCTTCCTTTTCAATTTTTTGAAAGAGTCTGTATAGGATAGGCACTAGTTCATTTCTGAATGTTTGGTAGAATTCATTTGTAAAGCCATCTGGTCCTAGAATTTTATTTTTGGGGAGGGTTTTGATTACTGTTTCTATATCAGTACTTTTAATTGGACTGTTTAGGTGTTCTATGTCTTCTTTATCTAACTTTGGGTGATTGTAAATTATAGGAATTAGTCCATCTCTTCTAGGTTGTTGAACTTGTTTGCATATAGCTTTTAAGAATAGTCTCTGATTATTCTTTTGATTTCTGCTGTGTCTGTTGTGATTTCTACTCTTTCATTTGTGATCCCATTTATTTGTGTTTTCTCCCATTTTTAATTTGTCGGCCTGGTTAGGGTTTTATTTATTTTGTTTATTTTTTTTTTTTTTTTGGAGAACCAGCTTTTGGTCTCACTGGCTTTTTGATTGTTTTCTTAACTTCTATTTCATTTATTTCTGCTTTCTTTAAGGTGTGATATTGGGTTTTTTCTTTAAGTTCTTTTCTGATTCTTCATGTGTGCCTGTACTGCTATATATTTTCCCTTATAACTGCTTTTGCTGTATACCAGACATTCTGGAGTGTTGTGTCCTCATTATCATTCATCTCAAGGTATTTTTTAAATTTCTTCTTTGATCTCCTCATTGATCCAATGGTCTTCCATAGTGTGGGTTTCAATCTCTGTGTGTTGGGAGGGTTCCTTGCTTTCTCTTCATGGTTGATTTCTAGTTTGATGCATTTATGGTCAGAGAAGACAGTTGGTATTATTTCAATCTTAGTGTATTTGCTTTGTTTGTCTTGTGTCCCAGTATGAAATGAATCCTGGAGTCCTTGTTCAGTTTAAGCATTAGTGAAATGTTGACTTCATAAAACATGTTTGGTAGTATCACTTCCTTTTCAATTTTTTGAAAGAGTCTGTATAGGCTAGGCACTAGTTCAATGATCCATGTGCATTGAGAAAAAGTATACTTAGATTTCTGGCTGTGTAGTGTTCTATAGATGTTTATTAAGCCCATGAGGTCTAGATCCTTGTGTAGTGCTCTAGTGTCATTGCTTTTTTTTTTTGTCTCATTGATCTGTTCATTGGTGAGAGTCGCGTGTTGAAGTCTCCAACTCCATATGTGTTTTCTCTAATGTCTGTTTTTAGAGATGTTATTAGTTGTCTAATATATTTTGGTGCTCCTTCATTTAGTGTGTATATGTTGATGAGTGTTATGTCATCTTGATATATTGTCCCCTTAATCATAACATAATGACTGTCTGTGACTCTTTTAAACTTTTTTAGTTTGTAGTCAATTTTATCTGATATAAGTATAGGTGTGCCTGCCTTCTTTTTTAGTCCATTTGCCTGTAATATTGTTTTCGAGCCTTTTACTTTCAGTCTATGTTTGTCTTTTGTGGTTAAATGTGTTTCCTGTAGACAGCAAAAGTTTGTTGTTGTTGTTGTTTTTTAATCCAGCCTGCTACTCTGTGTCTTTTTTATTGATGAGTTTAGTACATTTATGGTTAAAATTGATACACTGGCATTGTATTTATGAATTTGTTTGCCTTTTTGTGATTTAATTCCTTTTTCTTTTCATTCCTCTGTTGATTTTAGCTCTAAAGTTTCTTGTAATTTTTTTGGAGTAGGGGTTTTATAGAAGTGAATTTATGTAGATTTTGTTTGTCTGAGAAGGATCTTACTTTCCCCTCATAGAGGAAGGAGAGCTTTGCAGGGTAGAGTATTCTCGGTTGGATTTTGTTGGCTTGGAGTTTGTTAAATATGTCCCTCCATTCCCTTCTTGCCTTCAGTGTTTCCTCAGAGAAGTCTGATGTCAGCCTGATTAGTCTTCCTTTATATGTGATCTGTTTCTTTGTTCTTGTCAGTTTCTTTAATTTTTTCTTTGTCCTGGACCCTTGCAAGGGTTACTATTATGTGTCTTGTTTCCTTTCATTGTGGTAATTTGGCATTCTTCTAGCTTCTTGTATGTCTATTTTCATTTCTTTTTTCATGTTTGGGAAGTTCTTGTCAATGATCTCTTTGAACATGTTCTTGGAGCCTGCTTCTCTCTCTAAATTTCCTGGTATGCCTATGACTCTTATATTACCCCTCTTCAAGGTATCAGATAGCACTTGAAGTGTTTCTTCATTCTTTTTAATTTGCACTTCTCCTTCCTTATAGTTCTTGGTTCTTTTTATGTCTTTTTGTTTATGTCCTCCAGAGTGCTGACTCGCTCTTCCAGTTCTTCTATTCTGTTTTCCTGGTAATTCTTGAGCTCCTCCAGTACTATCCGATTTGCTTCATATGTTTTTCTTTCCCTTTCTTCCATCTCTTTTATTTTCTTTTGTTGGGACTCCATCTCATTCCTCATTTCCTTGATTGTGATCTGATCTCTTAACTCTTTGATTGTTCTCACCACGGGCTTTAGAATTTCTTTGTCTGAGAGATGTGCATATTCCTCTGTGTCTATTAATATCAGGTTCTGGATGTTGACTTTTTCTGCGGTCTATTGTTTTTGGGTGAACCTGCTTGGTCATTGGTATTTTTCTTTCTTCCCATTGTTAACCTTCGGGTTAGAGTCTGTTGTGTCCCGGTCCTGCTGGTGCTGGAGGGCATGATTTCTGATTTCTTCTCCTGGTGTTTTAAGTATCTCTGCCTGATAACTTTTCTTCAAAGGCTGGGTACAGGTTCCAGTAGTATTCTGTTTAGGCAAGATGTTGAAAGTACAAGAACAGGGAAGAAGAAAGGAAAGAAAACCAACAAACATACCAAGAACAGAGCCAGCAACACAAAGAACAGAAAACCTGAACCAATGAACAAGCATAGAGGGAACAAAGCAGAAACTAAACAGGAAGAATAAGAAAAGGGAAAGAGAGAAAATGAAGAAGAAACATAGACAAATAGGAATAAAGCAAGAACAACAGAAATGACAATCAGACCAAGAAAGAAAAACAAAGCCTAGGACAAGATTCAATGGAGACAAAGGAGGGGAGAGGAAAAGTAAAAACACCAAAAGCTGAAAGCAACTGGAACAAAACAATCCAAAACCAAAATGGAATAGAACAAACAATCAAAAACTAACACACAACCACAACTACAGCAACAAAAGAAAAAAAAACAACACCCCACTAGGCTGGGGGGGTACGGGGGGGGTTCTGATTGACTCGCAGCAGCAGATAAGGGCCCATGTGGTAACTGGGTGGGTGATGGGGTTCCTGAGAACTCCCTTCACCTGAGGTCTAGAGTTCCCAAAATGCCCCTTGTGTAGGAACTAGTTCTGTATGGCTCCCCTCAATATCAGTCTCTGAGTAAGGGGAGGAAGTAGTTACATAGCAGTTGACACACCAGCTGTGTCTGTCCTAAACTCCCTATGCCCGTCTGACCTCCTCCGGATGTCCCTGGACTCTGGATCTGGACGTTGGAGAGGATTTTCTGCATATGGAGCGAGGTCTCTTTTTTCTGACTGACTTTTATTTTTTTTTCTTTTCTATAATATTTTTTCACTAACATACTATCCAACATATTTTCATTCATCATCTACTGTTTACTATTAAACTCCACCTTTTATTTTTTTTAAATTTTTTTATTAATATAAAATATTTTAAAATTTACATATACTTGCCATCCATTGTAATCCCCATCCCAGCCTGCAAGGGCTGCTCCGTGTCCCACAGTTCCCCCTGGATCAAAAAATCCCAATATGGCGCTCCAAGGGAGCCGGGTATGCTAGGTTCCCGAGCTGGACTGCACTGGCGCTCAGGCCCAACACCACTCTGTTCGTCTGCGCCAGTCCCATGCAAGCAGCTCCTGGCTGTGGCGTTTTCCAACTGACTTTTAAAGCTCAGATCTCAGCTGCAAGTGTTGCTTTGTGACCTATGGTCCTTCAGGCGTGAAAAATCCCAATATGGCGCTCCCAGGGAGCCGGCACGGTAAGATCCCCACTGGGGCTGCACTGGCGTTCAGGCCCAACTTTGCTCTGTCCCTCTGCTTCCGCCCCAGGCAGCAGCTCCTGGCAGTGGTGTTTTCTGACCAACTTTTACAGTTCAAGTCTCAGTCTGCATGAGCTGCTATGCATCCAGCAGCTCCGCTGCCACTCTCCGCTCTTGGAGTGGTGCCCTTGGCGCGCTTAGGATTGCTCTGTCCTTAATCAAACAGAGTTCATTTAGAGAAAAAGTATTTCTTTATTCTTTTTTGTTTTTACTTTTCTTTCCTTGTTTTTTTTTTTTGGTTCTTTTGATGTCTGTGTCTTTGAGAGTAACGATTTGTTCTTCCATTTCTTCTGTTTTCCTGCCTTTTCTCAGAATACTTGAGCTCTTCCAGTGCTCTCTGATTTTTTTTTTCATTTCTTTTTCTTTCACTTTCCCTTATTTTTAAAATTTTCTTCTGTAGGGATTCCACCTCATTCCTCAGTGCCAAGCTGGACTTCGGCAGTTTTTTTTTTTTTTCAAAGAACCATATTTTGGTTTTATTGACCTTTTGTAATGTCTTTTTTGTTTCTATTTCATTTATTTCTGCTTTTTAAAAATATTTCTTTTGTTGGCTTTGGGATATTTGTTCTCTTTTGTATAGTTCCTCAAGATGGGAGATTTGTTTGTTTCTTTGAATCTTTCTTGTTTCTGATATGGGCTATTTACTGTTAATACTGCATTTGTTGTGCCCCATGCATTTTGGAAAGTTGTGTTCTTGTTATCATTTGCCTCAAGGTATTTTTATTTATCCTTTGCTTTGTTAAGCCACTGTTCTTTCAGTAGCAGTTGTTCAATATCCACCTACTGTGTGATCTTCTTGCATTCTTAATTTGTTTCTAGTTTGATGCCTTTGTCATCTGATAAATTACTTGGTAGGATTTCAATATTTATGCACTTGTTGATTTTTGTGTGTTGTGTAACCCAGTATTGTGTTGGCCCTGGGGAATGATTTGTGATCTTTTGAGAAATATGTGTATTTTTTTTCTTTTGGAGTTGTACAATATCATGTAGATATCTGTTATGCCATGTACATTAGATTTTTGTTTAGGGCTTTTGGATTCACTTAAATTTCTGTTGTTGATCTGTCCATTCATGAGAGTGGGGTGTTGACGTCTCCTGCCACAAGTGTATTTTCTCCAGTGAATGTTTTTCACATATGATAGTTATTTCTAATGTATTTTGGTGTTCCCTCATTTGGTGAGTATATATTTATGAGTGTTGTTTTTCCCTTGATCATTGTATAATGCCCATCAATGTCTCTTATCACCTTATTAATTTGAAATACATTTATTTTTGATTTTTAAATTAGATTGATTTAATTATATTTGACATCATTTGTAGTCCCTAGGGAGTTCCCACCACCATTTCACCAGTGCACCTACTCCACAGTCCATTGAGCTCTTTATGCACTCATCCCCGTCTTTGCCCTCACCTCCTTACCCCAACATGATCCCTTGGGTTTATCTTTGACCTTTGTTCTTGTTTTTTGTTGTTTTGTTTGTTTTTGGTTGTAATTGCCCATTTCCTTGAGCTTTCTCTTGGTTTTTTTTGTTTGTTTTCTTCATTCTAATTTTTTGTTGTAGTTGTTATTCTTTCACATTCCTCCTAAAAGTGAAGTCATCTGATATTTTTCTCTTGCCTTCTGACTTGTTTCACTGAATATAATTCCTTCTAGCTCCATCCATGTTTCTATAAATGTCCCTAGTTTCTCATTTTTGATTGCTGAATAGTATTCCATTGTGTATATGCACCACATCTTCTTGATCCAGTCATGTACTTTTGGGCATTGGGTTGTTTCCAGGTCTTTCCTATTATAAATAGTGCTGTAATAAACATGGGGGTACAGGTACTGTTTGGATATGTGTTTTTATGTCTTTTGGGTAGATCCCTAGGAGTGGGATTGCCAGGTCATATGGTAGTTCTATTTTTAGTAGACTGAGGAAACGCCATACAATTTTCCATAGTGGTTGCATTAACTTGCATTTCCACCAGCAGTGTACTAGGGTTCCTTTTTCTCCACATCCTCGCCAACATTTGTTTTTGTTGTTTTTTTTTTGATATGTACCGTTCTTCCTGGTTGAAGTGGTATCTCAGTGAGGTTTTAATTTGCATTTCCCTGATTATGAGGGATATTGAGCTCATATCAAAAGTCTACCAAAAACTCATACCCCCCCAAAAAAAACCACAAACAAATTTAGAAAAGCTAAATAGATACTTCTCCAAGGAAGACAAAAAGATTGTCAACACACATATGAAAAAATGTTCATTATCCCTTATCATTAAGGAAATGTCAGTTAAAAACACAATGAGATACTACCTCACTCTTCTGTGAATGACCCATGTCAAAAAGATCATAAACAACAAGTGCTGTGAAGACTATGGAGAAAAAGCAATCCTCTTAGAGTGTCAGTGTCTACGTAGACTGGTTCAACACTAATGGAAAAATAATATGGAGGTTCCTCAAAGCATAGATCTTCTGTATAACTCTGCAATCCTACTCCAAGGTATCTACCAAAAAATCCTTCAAACATGCTAAATTGAGGGGAAACTTGTTTCCCATGTTCGTAAAAGCACCATTTCAATAGCCAAAACATGGTAACAACCTAAATGCTCAAAAACTGAATGGGTCAAAAATATGTCATATTTACACACAATAGAATACTACTCAAGGATCAACAATGATAAACTTGTGCCATTTATGGCAACCTAGATGGAGCTGGAAGGGATTATGGTAAGTGAAATATGTTGAAGAAAGACAATTACTGGATGGTGTCACTTATAAGTGGAACATAAGGAAACTAACCAAAGGAATATATGAAACCAAACTGAAAGATTAACCCTGAAAAATTGATTATAAAATGGAGGAACCCACAGAGGGTGACTGGTGAGAGCAATGTAGGGAGGGTGCACGATGGAGTAGGTTAGTGGACCAAAGTTGCTTTTGTGATGGTTGTACTATGCTAATAATACTTGAAGAGGGTGAGGCATCTAATACTGTCAAAATAAAAAGATGAAACCCAACATTACCTCAATGTAAAAATAAAATATATATGTGACTAGTATATAATGAAAATAAAATGGCTAATAATATGGTCTCTAGGATCTAAATAGACATTTCATCAAAGATGATATACAGATAACTAAAAGACACATGATAAAATACATTGTTTATCATTAGGGTAATGCAAATCAAAACCACAATGAGATTTCACCCCATACAATGCAGAATGTTTATTGTCAAAAATTCAAGAAATAATAAATGTTGTCGAGGATATTGAGAAAAAGGAACCTCTTCTACTGTTGGTAAGAATATAAATTGGTTCAGCCATTATGGAAAACTGTATGGGGGTTCTGCACAAGACTTAAAATATAAGTATTATATGATCCAGTAGTAACATTTCTGAGTACCCAAACAATATGAAAACAATAACTCAAAAACAATAACTAAAGATATAGGCAACCCTAATTTCCCTGTAGCACTATTAAACAATAGCCAAGATATGGAAACAATTCAAGCACCTAAAATGAAGGAATAGATAATGAAGACTAGGCATGTGTATATAATAGACTAGTACTCAGCCATAAAAAAAAAAATGGAACCTTACTATTTGTGACAACATGAATGAACCTTGAGGGGATTATACTAACTTATATAAGTCAGAAAAGAAAGATAATACTGTAAGATTCTAACCACTTGTGGAATATAAAGAAAATAAAAAGACTGCAACACAATTGTGGTTACCACGGGAGAGGATGGAGGCGGGAATGGATAAGGGGGGACAATTTTTTGGTTGCATATACTTAATGGACATTTGGTGGGGGATGTGGTGAGAGAAGTAATCTTGGAACCTATAGCACCTTTTAAACTACTATTACCTCAATTTTTTTAAAAGATAATTTTTTTGTGATAATCTTTCCTGTGTAGATCTTCCCTCTCCATAGAGATGTTTGACCCTGCCTGAGACACTTAAGCCTTATTATAGAGATCCTTTTTAGGATCTCCTAGAAGTAGCTCCTTATGTAAAAGTTTTGAAGTTTCTTGACAAACTGTATAACTCCTAAAAAGGAAAACTTCTCAAGAAGAGTGATAAAAAAAATTCTGAAGATAACTACTCCCCTCAAACCAATGTGAGTAACTTTGATCTTCAACCAACAATTGAATATTTCAAGAGTCATTTAATATACATGGTAGAACCTTATATATGACTTAATGTTGAGAAATAATGACGGTGATAATATTCATGAGACAACCAAAAGAGAATGCCAAGCTTTCTGGAAAGACAAAGGGAGAAATAAATTAATTGTAGATAAATTTGTATTATACAAAGATAACTCTAAGAATGCTAATATAGAAGTTCTAAATGTTGCCATATATGGAGGTAAACAAGCATTAACATGTCCAAGACTTTAATTTTTGCTCATTGGATACATCCTCAATATTTCTGGAGTGAATATTCTGGGCAAATGAGGGCTTTGTCCTTAAACCTTGGGCACTTAATTTAATTGTGTCTGGAGTGTATTCAGGAATTCACTTCCTAACTTTTCTTATTGTACTTTTATTGGTCACATCAAACCCCACTACTCATCTTTAAACTCATTTTAAACTGAACATCTAAACCAAAACTTTAATTCAAAAGATATGAGTTTTTTTTTTTTAGTTATTGGTGAATCCTCCTGCCTCCCACACTAGATGGTTATTAGATGGTAGTATCAACTCACAACCATTGCAATTGTAGCTCCTAACTTTTTTCCTCAGAGGACAATTGGATTAATCTACCACAATGAAATAATTTAGGGAAAAAATAACCCAATTCCATCAACATAGAAGCCTATTGTACTTGTCAAAACACTTGGACCTTTTATATACTATACACTGCAATTTTATTTTTTTTTAATCGTATTATTTTTTTTTAATTAGTTATATTTGACATCATTTGTAGTCCCCAGGGGGTACCCACCACCATTTCACCCATGCACCATCACCTCAGTCCCTTGTATACACTGCAATTTTAAAGGTTTTGTTTCTTCCATATATTATTTTATGTAACATATTTTGAAGTATCAGATTTTACTTGCTGATTTTTACAACCAGTCTAAACAAAACATTCCTTCTAGCTTATATTTTATCTTCTGAGAAACATTGAAAAGCTACTGCTTTCCATGACTTTTGAAAGTTTTCCTTCTTTTGCAGTTCCTTAAACATCGTGTTATCTGTAGCCCCACACAAGCCTTTTCTTTTTCTGTTAGATTTTGGTTTGTATAGAAAACACTACATAATGTGGCCAACACACTGAAATGCTCCCACTCTCACCAATGGACAGATCAACAAGAAAAAAATAAACAAGGGCACAATAAAAACACAAAAATCTAGGCCATGTGGAATAGGTCATGGCATTCAATAAAATAAAAGAATACACATTTTTCTAAAGTGCACACAATTTATATCCAAAACTGGCGAGGTACTGGGCATGTATATGAAGATTGATATAATACCAGTTATCTTCTATGATCAACAAGTAATCAACTATAAAAAGAAAGCAAGAAACTCCCCCATTACATAGAGACTGAACAACACACTACTAAAAGAACACTGGATTATTGAGGAAATCAAAGAAGACATTAAAATATACCTTGAGACAAGTTAGAATGAGGATACAACTCTCTAGATTGCATGGGATACAGCAAAATCAGCAATAAGAGGAAAGTATATAGCAATACAAGTCCATATCAAAAACAAGTAAGAACCCAAAGAAACAACCTATAGTCCCATTTTGAAGAAGTAGAAAAAGGAAAACAAAACATAAGAATATTAAAAGAAAGAAAATCGTAAATATTCAAGCAGAAAGAAATGAATAGACAAAAAAAGTAATCTAACAGATTATTGAAATCAAAAGGTGGCTCTTTGAAAAAAATAAAATATAGGTAAACCTCTAGTGAAGTTCACAGAGAACAAAGTAGGAGAAAACACAAATAAGTAGGATCATAAATGAAAGAGGAGAAATTACAACAAACCCAGTAGCTGTCCAGAGACTAGTCAGAGATTACTATGAACAGTTATATGCAACCAAGTTCAAAAATCTAGTTGTGATGCATAAATTCACAGAACTATAAAAATCTTCCAAAACTGAATAGAGAAAATATACAAAACATAAATTAGCCAAATATAAGAAATGAAATGAAGCAGTAATCAACACTCTCCCCCCACATACAAAAAAGAAAAAAACCAAAATGTCAAATGGTTTCACAAATATCTACCATATATTAAAAGATGAACTGGTATATAATACAAAGACTCATTCAATAAACTGAGAAAGTAGAAATACTACCATATATATATACAAAGCCAACATTACACCAATACAAAAACCAAAAAATGAAAACATACAAAAAAGTAAACTATAGCCCAATCTCACTCATGAATACAGGTGCAAAAATCCTCAATAAAATCTTAGCAAACTGAACCCAAAAATGCGTTAAAAGTATAATCCACCATATCGGGAATGCATCTAGTTTTTCATTTTTTATTTCTGAGTAGTATTCCATTGTGCATATGTACCACAGCTTAGGAACGTGGATGGAACTGGAAGGGATTATGCTCAGCGAAGTAAGTCAGAAGGCAAAAAAATACCAGATGGTTACTCTCCTAGGAGGAATATAAGGGAACCAAATAAAGATCAAGGAAAGGAATAAGAACAACAACAATAATACTAACAACAAGAAAGAAACAAAAACCAAAAATGAAAAGAACAATCTGGGGACACTTGGTGGGGAAGGAAGAGGGACAGGGTGGAGGGCAGACGGGAGCATGGGGGACTGAGGTGATGGTGCACTGGTGTCACGGTGATGGGGAATACATGGGGATTACAACTGATGTCAAATATATGTAAATTTAAAAAAATTTATATTAAAAAAAGTATAATACACCATATCGGGTACATATACATGATGGAATACTATTCAGCAATCAACAAAGAAAAACTCGATGCATTCATAGGAACATGGATGGAACTGGAAGGGATTATGCTCAGCGAAGTAACTCAGAAGGCAAAAGAAAAATACCAGATGGTTCCTCCCTAGGAGGAATATAAGGGAACCAAAGGAAGATCAAGGAAAGGAATAAGAACAACAATAATAATAATAATAACAATAAAGACACAAAAACCAAAAATGGAAAGACAAGGACAAATTGGGGACACTTGGGGGAGGGGTTTGAAGGCAGATGGGAGCACAGGGGACTGAGGTGATGGTGCACTGGTGTCACGGTGATGGGGAATACATGGGGATTACAACTGATGTCAAATATATATACATTAAAGGGGAAAAATAAATGCTGTATTCCATTTAAAACAAAAACAAAAAAAGTTAAATAAAATTAGTTTATTCTTCAATTATTTTTATTTTTTTCATAATGAATTTTTAATATAATTTTTTTAAATTTACATATATTTGACATCAATTGTATCCCCATGTATTCCCCATCACCGT
>JAGFMF010011850.1:85273-100602 GCA_019455555.1 Galemys pyrenaicus | reverse complement strand
CACCCCTGCCTGCCATGTACCTGGCCACCTCTACTAAATAAAGTATGAAAAGCCACTGAGGGCTCCAAGAGACTCTCTCCTTCCCTGACCTGTCTGCCCAGAACCATCCCGAACCTTGCCTCCAGTGCCACCTTTCCTGCCGCTACAGCCAGCTACGGTGTTGTCTTCTGACAAAAAAAAATTGGCTTGTATACTGTTATATGGTGCCAACAAATTCTTTGTCTTTTGGTTCCTAGGTTGGTATGCCCTAAAAGCTTAGTGGACTGGGCTTAGTTGCATTCTTTATAGTTTGTATAATTTTTGTCAGGTATGGATACAATGTTCCATACTCTTTGCCTCGGGAAACTTGTGGAAGAATGACCAGTGGATTGTACAGTAGAAAAAGTCCCTGAGGGAGTGGAGTGTATTGAGAATGGTGTGGCTCAGGCTTTTTTCTAGTCACTCACCACTGGCCTCTACAGATAGCACTTGTGGTTTTGCATTCCTCCTGCGTTGTTGTAGTGGCCAGGAAGGGTGGCACTGGAGGCAAGGTTCGGGATGGTTCTGGGCAGACAGGTCAGGGAAGGGAGTCTTGGAGCCCTCGGTGGGTTTTTATGATTTTATTGATCTCTGCATCAGAGGTGGCATCAGGTACGTGGCAGACATGGGTGGCGGGGTGCCGGGGGGGCTGGCAGGCCTCCCAGCCCCTGGTGCATCTCACCCTCTTGACTGCTTTGCTGCTCTTCTATTCTCCCGCTGCTCTCACTGCTGCTCGTTGGTGCTCTTGCTGTTGGTCAGTCCTCTTAGTCCTGGTATCCTCATGACGCTGCCCATCTAAGCCCTTGTCAAACTCAGGTGTGCCCACTTGCACATGCCTGCCCTGGAATGCTTGCAGCACCACAGGCGTCCATCATCACAGTGGTGGGAGGGTGGAAAGACCTGATTTCTCTAGCCCTACAGTTGTGTTACCCACATGGATGGTGGGCCCAAGAGGCATGGGTGTGGGGCAGGTGCACCTATGATTATGGACACCTGCGCCCAAAGAGCACAGGTATGTGCATTTGTAAATGTACAAGACACTTGGGTCCAGAAGCAAGTAATAAGAGTCTCCACAGCTCTAGTGTTCCCAGCAGCATCACACTGAGGCTAGGGAGCTCATTTGCTGCCTCCCTGCATGCTGCTCAATCCACTGATTCTGCATTAAAAGTATACTAGATTTACCAAAGGCTCCGAAATTCTCTTTTCATCTATGCAAATTGACAATGAACCTACCCAGCCTGAGATGGTTGCACAACACAGACCGTGAGACCAGACTGGTTCAGCCTTGAGCTGAATTGTTCACAATGGAGATGGTCCTAAATCCTATGACAACAATTACCATTAGCTAAGTCTACCCTCCTTCCTTTCTCAGACAAAAAAGTTTAATTCCTTTGTTCTCAAATCCCTGTCCTAAAACCTATATAGAACTCTATCACCGGCATCTCCCCAAGTCTGTTTCTCATGCCCAGAGAGCTCTCCCCAGAGCACTCTTTTCTTGCTTTTTAGCTCATCAATAAACCCTCTCTCCTTGCATGCCCTCAGCATTGTCTATGGTGTCCTCTCTTCAATCTTGACATGAGGGTCTCAAGATCTCATTTCCTGACCTTGGACTGGGGCACTGTTGGGCCTCAGTTTGAAGATTGCCTGGGTCCATGTTGCCAACAGACAAGAGAACAGTCCAGAAGCTCCTTGCAGTGCCAGCACCTGTCTTTACTGAAGCATCAGGAGACAAATACATACAGCAGCAACATTTGCTGCATCTGAGGCCCTGCTCAAGACATAGATATGGTACACTGATGGAGGCAGTAGTGGCTCCTTGCAAGGAGTGGGGTTGACAATACCTGGGTGGCCTCCTTTGGCTCTCTTGGGCATCGTAAGGATCCCTTGGGTAGTCTTAGGCCCCCCTGGCCCTGGCAGCAATGGCAGTAGTGTAATGGATGAAGCCAAAGACAGGTGGTGCCCTCTGGGGAGGGGATTGCTGGTGAGGATAGATAGCCTCAAGGAAAATTTTAAAATGTATTGCATTTTGGGGTGGAGTGACTGTTAAGAAATGTAAGGGCCGGCATAAGCAGCCAAGGATTGCTTAGTGTTTGAGACTCAGTGTTCAGGATTTAGCGTTGGAGTATTCGGTGTTTGAGATTCAGAATTTGGGATTCAGCATTTCCAGGGTCGGCGATGTTGACCCCAACCACACCGATCTTCCAGAAGGCTGCTGTGGGCCTCTGATGAATGTGGAGAGGCCTCCAGCAGCTAACCTCAGAGAGAAAAAATTCAGAGGCCATGCAACTAAAACTGTTCCCGGTTTTGCTGCTGTTATAACCTGGCAGAGAAGGTGAAGGCTTGGCACCTCACTGAGCTGTGAGTGTGGCCTTTTGTCAGGTTGTTTGGCCCAACTCAAAACTGCAACTGCTGTTCTGAATGTTGATTGTCTGGTGCTGTGCTGGAGCATCTTGGGAGCTCTGGGAACATCTCCTATTTTGTCTTCTATTGTCTTTATGAGTTGGAAGCTAGCCTATAGTCTGGCTGCCATGTATTCCAAATACTCAGGTGGGTGTACCTGGGCTGAGACACACGGGGTGTATGAGGATGGTTTCATGAGGATGTCAGCAGAAAGAGAGAGAGAATTGAGAAAAGAGCAGTGAGAAGAAAGATATGTAGAGGCAGAGAAAGCAGAGATCAGAGAGCCTGGAGAGAGAGAATCGCCTGGGGCTAGGAGGCCTGCCAGCCTCCTGGACCCCTGGTCTCCCTACCTGCTATACCTGATTGCCTTTGATATAAAGAGCAATAAAACCCTAAAAAAATCCATGGAGGGCTCCAGGACTTCTCCTTAACCTGTCTTCCAGAATCATTGAGAACCTGCCCCATGCCCTCCTGTCACTATAAATGGCATAGTCGGCAGAGTGATTTGATGCAGATGGGTGGGGTGTGGAGCCCTCTGAAGACTTCAGGAGGGACTGAGGGGTGGCAGACCGTGAGCTTTTGACAACACTGGAGGCACCATGTCAGCACAGGAGGTGGCCAAAGTTCAGGAGCTGTGGGAAGAGCTAAAGATGCTGCAGGAACACAGGAGGCAGACAAGGTCTGGGAGCTATGGGACAAGACTTCAAATGTTGGAGACAACCTGTGAGGACCAGCCCAAGATGCCTGAGGCAGCTGAATCGTAAAAGAAGGAAGATCACAATTTATCATTTGGAGCTCATCCAACTGCTGATGCAAGGAAAGGCTGATGGACTTGGACTGACAATCCTGCCAGAAGGCTGGGAACTTCGGCAGGTTGATGTTATGTTTATGGAACCCTGGGTATGGATGGTATCGTTGTACACCCAGGAGATGGGAATCAAGGGGTGCCAGTGGGCCTTGGTGGCCAAAAGCAGATTGTGTTCTGCCCGGCACTCCCAGGGCCACAGCCCAGAGAGGCAATGGCTAGAGTAGACGAAGTGGGGCAGGCATAAGACGAGCCCAAGGTTGGCTGAGGGAGGAAGCCCTCGCCAAGTTCTCTGTAGCCAGGCAGAGGAGAGGCATCAAAAAAGCCAACTTAGAAAAGGCAAAAGCTGAGGTTAAGATTGGGAAGCCCTAGGCGGCTGATAAGCAGCCTAAATCTGTTGAAGAAGGCCAGCGAGGCCCTTAAAATCACTGTGGATGATGCCCTGTTCATTGAGTGAAGGTGAGGAGCCGAGGCAGCATCCTTGGGGGATGGGTGGTGAACGTGGCTTGTGGTGGAGTCCACAGCTGAAGAGGGGACCCAAGAGAGGCCATAGGTGGAGTTTGTATCCACGGATCCCTGACCCATGTGCATGTACACAGGGTTGGCCTGAGTGCAAGGGTCTGCATGTTACATTGGTGGCTATGAAAGCCGACTATTGTAGTGATGGCAGAGAGTACCCCTGGGGATTGGGCGATTACCCCCAAAAAGTATAGTATCACCAGTCCCAAGAGTGAGAGCATCCTGTGGGTGGGTGTGGTGTGTGGCTTATGGCTGAGACCACAGTCAGAGAAGGCCAGGAAGCCTGACAGCTCCTGGTGTGTGACAGAAGATGCCGTGAGTTGTTCCCACCTTGCGTGATCAGTGTCTTCAGCAGCAGACATGGTGGATCATCATCTGGTGCCAATAATCTTGTGTTTTGCCCCTATGTCAATACCCTGCCTGGGTTTATTTGTTATACTGTTTATACTGTTATATTTTGTTGTATTGCTATATTGTGTTGAATTCTGTTTACTTTTGTGGGTCATGGCTGCAGTGTTCATATTCATTATGGGAAACTTATGTATAGTTTGTATGGTGGAAAACCCTGAGGGGGTGGGATGTAGGGTCAGTGAAAAGTGATCAGGCTTTTCCGCACTCCCACCATTGGCATCGATTATGGACACCTGTGGTCCTGCATGGATGCCTAATGGCGGACACCTCAAGTACGGTGTGGGCATGCGCAGGTGGGTGCACCTAGGCTGAGGCACAGGGTGTGTAAGGACGGTGTCACAAGGATGCCAGCAGAAAGAGAAAGAGAGAAAAGAGCAGTGAGAAGAAAGAGATGTAGAGGCAGAGAAAGCAGAGACCAACTAGCCCAGAGAGAGTGCAATTCGCCTCCTGGCCCCCTGGTCTCCCTGCTTGCTGTGTACTTGATTGCCTTTGATATAAAGAGCAATAAAACCCTAAAAAAGCCAGGGAGGGCTCCAGGACTCCTCCTTGACCGATCTGCTGGAATTGAGAACTTGGTCTGTGCCTTGCTGGCACTACACAGTCACTATCTGAGTTCTTCACCCTCACACTATTGTAATACTACTCAGGTTCAGAGAACAACAGTGGGACTGATTTAACAAACCAGGGAAGAACAAAGAATGGCAATTTACCACACCCAAAGTAGTGTCCAATGTTTTCAAGTCCTAAACAAAAGCAGCTAAGATGGTATCTTCCTGCAACTGAGGATGCAGAGCTCTTCTCCCAAACAATATGCCATGTGCCCAAGATGGTATCTTCACATCACTGAGGACTTTGAGCACATGGCAGCCAGACTATAGGCTAGCTTCCAACTCACAAACACAATAGAAGACACAATAGGAGATGTTTCCAGAGCTGCCAAGATGCACCACCACAGCACCAGACAATCGACACTCAAAACAGCAGCTGCAGTGGCCGAACAACCCTACAAAAGCCCATACTCACAGCTCCGTGAGGTGCCAAGCTCTGGGTCTTCACCTTCTCTGCCAGGTTATAACAGCAGCAAAACCAGGAACAGTTTCAGTTTCTCCGCTAATTGCAAATCCTCTGAATTTTTTCTCTCTGAGGTTAGCTGCTGGAGGCCTCTCCACATTCATCAGAGGTCCACAATAGCCTTCTGAATGATCGTGTGGTAGGGGCCTAAATCACTGATCTGTAAATGCTGAATCCCAAATGCTGAATACTCAAACACTGAATCCTAGACACTGAATAACTGGTGGCTGCTTCTTCAGTTCCTTATATTTCTTATGAGTCGCTCCACCTCAAAATTTGATACTTTTAAGCATTTTCCCTGGGTCTATCTATCCTCACCAGGAACCCCAGCTCCAGGAGGTACTGCCTGTAACAGTCTTTTGGTTTCAACCACCAGTTACACTTCTCCATATTTATCTCTCCCCACTTTGGGAAAAGTTCTGGGCTTGCTAAGACTCTTTTTGGTTCTTTTTTTCCCTCCCTAATTTGCTCTAGTTACCATTGCTTTTATAAATGTTGATAGTTATGTGTTGATTGTCAAAACAAATTTATCTTCATTTACCTGTCAAAGTGATAGTCTTGACAGGTGTTTCCTGCAATTTTATTATGAGAGAGGATTGTCTAATGTAAACCAATTAACATATTTGTTAAAGCCCTGGTAATTCTCCCTCCACCCCAGAGAAGTTTAACTGCCTCTTTATTTCTGCTTTCTTTGATTTTCTTTCTCTTCAATGCCCTTTTTGCTACTTTTCTTTTTTTTTCTTTATCCTGCGCTATTTTCTCTCTTCTCTTGCTATCCTGGCAAGTCTTTCTTCCTCATACTTACTTGCTTATATTATGTATTTGTGTGTTTCTCCTGTTACGGAAATTACTCTGGCCCATAACCCAGGCTATAGCAGGATAAAACAGGCAGTACTCAAGGATTTCTGGAGACCAGGCACTTTATTCTAGATTCATATGCATATGGAACCAGGCATGGACCGTTCTCCAAAAATCTGGGCCGGGAATAAAGGCTGGGAGCTCTTTTCATACTTTACTATCTCTACATTGCTACATGGGTAAAAAAAAATATACAAACTATATATTTGAAGGCTAGTTCCCAGAGGAAAGGGGGAGTTTTGCAGGGAGGTGATTTTCCAAGGACACAGACCAACCTGACTGTTATCTGTAGCTTGTTAACTGAGCCTGCATTAGTATGTTAATTGAACTTAGGCTAAACTCTGTGACTGGGGAGGCATGTCCAGTCTATAGTCCAGTAACATTTCTCCCACACTCCTACTTGACTTTTATACACCTGTAGTGCCAGCAAGGCACAGAGCAAGTTCTCAATGAATCCGAGCAGACATGTCAAGGAGGAGCCCTGGAGTCCTCAGTGACTTTTTCAGGCTTTTATTGCATCATTATATCAGAGGTGACCAGGTACATGGCAGGCAGGGATGCCGGGTGGGGGGACAGGAGGGAGACAGGGGGGCCCAGGAGGCTTGCAGGCCTCCTAGTCTCGGGGGAATTTTCACTCTTTGGGCTGCTGCTGCTTCCTTGTCTCTTCTTTTCCTTCTCTTTCTTCTTTCTCCGCTTGTCTTCTGCTGTCATTTCTTCTTCTCTCTGCCTCCTTCTCCTCTGCTGGTGTTCATGCCACCCTTATATGCCTGTGTCTAAGCCCAGGTGTGCCCACTTGCACATGCCCACTTAGGCATGCTTGCAGGACCACAGGTGTCAATCATCACACCAATTGAGGGAGGGTGGAAAAGCCTGATAACTTTACCATTTACCCTACAACACCTTTTTTCATACAATCCTTCTCCAGTTTGCAGATCCACTTCTGAGTTTTTATTCAAATCTGATTTCACTTCTGCAGTTTTTTTTCTTTATTTATATATATTTGACATCAATTGTGGTCCCCATGGATTTCTCACCACCATTTCACCAGTGCACCATCACTTCAGTCCCTTGTGCTCTTTCTGCCCTCAACTCATTCTCTCCCTTTTCCCCACAAAGTGTTTCTGATTTGTCCTAGTCTTTTTGTTTTTGTTGTGTTTTTTTTCCTGTCTCTCTTCTGTCTAGAGTGGCCAGTTTAGTTTGTGGAATAATATATTTCTCAGGTGTTTTTGCATTGTTGTTGCTCATCATCTACACAGATGTTTTAGGCAGTCTGCTCAAAGAGCATACCCTGGTGAAAATTCTGCTCACATGTTGGCCCCAGGGGAAGTGTGCAGCTGGAACTGACTCACTGAACTGTTAGGAGAGACCCCATGTCTTTCTGTAACATGGTCTGAAGATAAATACTGCAGTGACAAGAAACATCAGCAGTACTGCTGATCATACAGTTCAGGTTTATATTTTTACTTAAAGTGTTAACAGTATATGTGTTGTCATCAATATCCTGGTTTCCTTTGAAGTTCTGCCTGGAGAATTCATTGTTATAACAGCCCACACCTGTCATCTGTCAAAAGGCTATGGGCAATTCAGGAAAAATGTTTGATTTAATTGGGAGAAACAGGATAGAATGAGTTGAGTGTTTCACAGGGAATGGTGGGTATGGGTGATTGAGTGAAAGACTTAGGAATTGGTGGTGATCAGGTAGACAAAATTAAGATGATTGGAGTCATGCTTTTGTAGCAGTCTTGATATCCAAGTGAAAGTGAGCAACACTTGGGGATTGTCTTGCAACCATCCCAGATCGGGTAGGTTCAAGCAGTCTCTTTGTCTTAGTTGCCTTCATACTATCTATCATACTCCACTGCAACACTTTGGTTTCTCCTTCCATGCCACCCAGCATCCCCGTGATGCTAGCCTTATATACCTCATGCCTCAGTCCAGGTGCACCCACCTGCACATGCCCACCCAGGCATGCGTGCAGAACCACAGGTGTCCATCATTACACCAATGGCGAGAGGGCGGAAAAGCCGGATAACTTTGCTCTGACCCTACAGGGGTATTGCTCATGGTTTGTGGGTTCTCACCTATGTGCTCACAATTGCAAGACATCTCCCAATGTCAGAGTGCAATAATAGTTTATTTATAAAGGGAGGTAGGGCTAGGGAAAGAATTCATCAGGCCCCAAACAGCCAGCTGTGCCTCTGCAGATAGAGTTCAATGGTCCAAACCAAACCTACTCCTGCAAGATGGCATTGACCCTGAGAGGGGATCCTGAAACTGGTAGCACACTGGTAAATGATGAAGAAGGATCCAATTAACCTGGGATAGTCACAGGTGGAACTGATGAGGCAGCACCACAGTCGCATATCTCCTGAAGTGGTCCTCCAGAAACTGAAGTCAGGTATCTTCCTGAAGATTCATCCAAGCTGAGTCAAACCTTCTAAACGGACTGAAGCCTTCCCAAACTGAGTCAAGGCTCTTCTATCAAGCTTCTTAAGCCTTCTTAAGCAGTTCCTGCTTATATTCCCCTTTAGGGTACCCACCTATCAAACCTAACTGGTCCATTTCCCAAACAAGCTGTTTTCAAGATTTGTTTCTAGTGCACCTGAACTAGAACATAATTTGTGCCAGTGGGAGCTCAGACACAGTTGATATTTAAAACCAGAACTCCAATAGTGAATCCTCCACATAACTACCCCAAACCCCTAGGCTCATTCTGGATCTGACAGGTAAGCTCTGCTGTACTTGAATAGCTGGTTCAAATCTGACCCTGAATGTCTCCAAAACTGCTCTCTCTGTCTCTCTCTGTCTCTCTCTCTCTCCCCCCACCCCAGATAACACCCATTCTAGTCTTTGACAAAGCCATCTTCATATCAGAAAGTTTCAAAATTTAGCTTGGATTGGTGCCATCAATGTCTCTCAACTCCTCATCTGAGAAATCCTTAATAGTAGATCCTACCTTACTCCATTTGGATGAACCAATACAAATCCCTTTTCATTTGCCCTTTTATTGGAGGGGAAAGGAAGCTGGTTCCCATATAGAAATGTAGAATATGTTGCTAAGAAAACATTGGATTTGAAGACAGAATTTGAGCTCTGGGGGCCTCCCTGGTAGCACAGTGGGTTGAGCAATGCACTATGAAGCAGACCACAGCCACTGCAGCATGAGTTTGATCCCTGCCGCTGGCTGAGGAGGTGACCCACATGGTGTGGCAGACCTCTCCTGCTTCACCCGCTGCTTCCCTCCCTCAGAGGTGTGTTTCAGTCTGTCTGCCTGTTCTGTACCCCGCTCTGTCACTGGTGGGTCCTCTCACCCCCACACACACCTCTGGCCTGTACCCTAGCTCTTGTATGATAAATAAATAACTCTTAAAAAAAGAATTTGAGCTCTGTCTGAACATGACAAGTCATTTCACCTGAATCTACATTTTCTTTGAAATAATTTTGTCATCTTGTTTCCAGGGTATAGTGAATTTAGTAATAAATGAATGGAAAGGAGTTTTTTTCCCCTCTCTTTGTTTAGCCTTATAGTAAATCAGTAATCACACTGTTGTTCACTGTGAGTTTCTTGAAGGCAAAGACTATGGTCTTATTAGTTCTTTTCCCTATGGTCCAATATGAGTACTTTTATGGCATAGGTAGTTCATTCATTTAGTAGATACTTACTGAAGGCAATATGAGTACTTTGATGGCATAGGTAGTTCATTCATTTAGTAGATATTTACTGAAGGCACGCTGTCTGCTAGTCTGTTGCAGGTGCTGAATTTGCATTGTTAGTGATGGATGGTGGGGTGACTGGAAAAATAAATATTCTTATACCCCACTGATCTTTAGAAGACTTGTGGCAAGCTTATTTGTCAAAACACATAATGATAACCTCAAGGCAAGGAGCCCTAGAACACTAGACTGGAGGTAGGGGCTTGGAATCTAAGCCCCACTCTACTTATGCCTCCCAGAGGGCTCCTATGTTCCTTTCTCTTCTCAGGGTGTTAGTTCCCTCATAGTCTAATAATAACCATCATTTATTGATGGTTTCCTCTGGATCAGTAACTGTTTAAAATAGTGTTAAACAGTACTGAAAGAGTACTAAAACAGTGCCAAACACAGTATTAAAACAGTACTAAGGGAGAGTGCCAAAAAGAGTGACAGGTCACTGTATATGGATCCTCACCTCTGTGCTCAATTGCAAGACACCAGTCAGGCTCAGTGTCCAACAAAAATGGGGTTTATTCAACAAACAGAAGATTGGGGAAAGGAAAGTTTCTAAGGCCACAAGTGGCTGGCTGTGTTAGCCAAATACTTTCCCCAGTGTCTAGTAGTTCCAAACAAAAGCCACTCATGTAAATTGGTGCTGTCCCATCAACAAGGGCTTAGAGCTGGTGGAAAATTGGTCAACAGAGCACCAGAGTTCAACTCATGGTGGCAGCTGGAGGTTCTCAAAGATGGGGCCACTAAGATGAAGCAACCCACAGCAATAGTCTGAAAGCCAGACTGGACAACACTGGATTCAACATCTCTAAGAGGCAGTGCTGGAGAACTAGAGTTGGTGGACACTTCTCAAAGATGGCTAGATAGAGTGTGGGTCACCCTTCAGTAGTGCCAGTAAGCACTGGTCACCAGAAAGTGGTGTCAGAGACAACAGTGCCACAGCTCTTTGTGAGCTATTGATATGAGCCAGTGGCCAAAAGCTCTTGGAGACACACAGTACAGGCTGCATGCATTTCACATGGGTTGTCTATTGAATGCTTCTTTCTTCAGAGACTGGCTTCTGACTGCTTCTTCTCTCTTTGGAGGCTGGTAGCTGACTGACTCAAGCTGACTTTTGCTCTGCTTTATATATTCTTCAGGGCTCCACACCCTCTGAATCTGATGGATTATTTTCAATGATAAGTATCCAATTAATTTGGCCAGTTAGCACCAATCAACTTGATTCAACTTTAGTTCACATAATTAGTTCAAGCCCTTGATTGACAACTAGAGAGCTAAAACCTGATTGATCCATTATGATCCTGGAGCCAGATACCAAAAGGAAAATCTGGGCCCTTGCCTAGACTAACCTGTATGCAGGTCAGGGCAGGCTCATGGGTTGGAGGACTCCAGTTTCACCTATACATATATTACTGTATTTATTCCATACTCTATGGAGGCAATTTTACATATGAAGATCTTGAGGCCTAGTAAGTATAAGTCCAATGTAATATAGCTAGGAAAAAAAAACTGAGCTAGGATTTGAATCTAATTCAAATTCTCATATCTGGGTGTTGACTTCTATTCTAAACTTCGTGAAAACTGAGAATAATAATATTAATGCTGCGTCCCTCATACCATTCTTTTGAGAACCAACTGAGTACAGACATGTGGAAAGTTCTATGTAAACTGTCTATATTAAAGACCCATGCTTATTGTAAAATTTAGCATCCATTCAGTTCTTTTATTTTGCTTTGTTACTGAGTTCTCACATCAGAGTGTGAGTACAGTGTTGTAGTTAGAACATGAACTCTTGAAGGTTTTCCCAACTTCAAACCGCAACTCTGCCACACAATAGCTGTGTGACGTTAGGCAACACATATACCTTTCTGTATTTCAGTTTTCCCATTAGTAAAATCTGGAATATAATAGGGTTTTGATAAGTATTACCAAGTATATTAGGCACTTAGAACATGCCTGGCACTGAGTAAGGACTATGTATGTGTTATTTACTAATATCCAGAATAGCGCTTTGAGAATATAGTTGCTTATGTTATTTCTAGTGTTCTACCCAGATTAGATGACACATGTGATGTGTTAACAGGCACCTGAGGAGCTGTTATGAATCATATACAGTATGGTAAATGAGTTACCTTAATTAAATATATAGATTATATTTTATCAAATAAACAACACACTGGTTTTCAAAGAGAATGGGTGGTGATGATGAGAAGAAAAATGTGGTTTGATATAGGAGTAGGGCTGAGAAAACGTAATTCTGAACCTGAAATTGATGTCAAACACTTTCAGAGATAATGCAGACTGGTGAGCAATCTGTAGTTGACTTTAGTCAATCTCATCTAACAGGAAGTAAGCCACAGTTACTAACTGCACATTGTAGCTTTTTATTCTGAGGCTCTCTCCTTGACTTGAGGAGCTATGTCTAAGATAAGGCTCAAGAAATTGCTGGTCAATAGTTGATCTTGGAGCATGGGCCAGCTTATCAATTTAAAGAAAAGTTTTCACCTTAATATATAGTCCAAGGGCCTGTGTTTTGGGTTTACAAAGACATAGTTTTGAATATCAGCTCTGTCATTTACCAGCTATTTGACCTTGGGAAATCACTTTATACCTCCAAATCTGTTGTCTCCTCTTTAAAATGCATGGGTAATTATTGTATTTGTCTTAGTAGAGTTGACTGATACAACATAGGTATGCAGAAAATGTTAACTTTTCATTTCTACTGCAATATTTCCATTTACCTAGCAACTGAAAGGATCAAGTAGGGAATATTGGAATAATTATATATGAGGTTATACAGCTCAACAGTGAATGGTGTGCAGGAATATCCATAGGGTTTGACATAAGAGGATCTGTGTTCTCTCCCAACCTCCTTTTTGCTGTCTCTGTTACTATTGGCCTCTTTGGTTCTTCATTTTGTAAATGAAATTTGTACCTTATCTACCATCCAGAACTATTAGGAACTTCAGATGAGGGGGTTGTCCCTGGAACATACTTATTATGGTAATTCTGAGGTACTATTGGAGAGTGCCAGGTTGGAAATACTAAGTTGGAAATACAAGGCACTGGTAAGCAGTGCTTCTGGAAATTGGCTAAGAATTCAAAGTACTCCTGTTGAAGATAAACCAAAGGATTTGCTTAGAAACCAAGACAGAATACCCCAGTAACAATGAAACATGCTGCATGGATAGAAAATAGGACATTAATGGTCCTGTCAATTTTAAGTTGACCAGGAGCAAATACTTCAGTAATGGTTTTCATACCCTCCCCTTTTTTTTATAGGGACAATAGGTTAAATAAAATTTGAGAAGAATAGAACCTTTCTAATTTTATCATTCTGGACTAGTCATTTTTATCCCTTAAAATTTGGTAAGCTGTTGCTTCTAAATTTAACTATTTTTATATGACTTTAATTTTCCATTAATTTAACAAACAGTTCTGAGTACCTACAATTTGCCAAGGCCCACACTCAGTGCTAATACAATGGAGGTGATTCAAACCTTGTCTGCTACTGGAGGGGAGTAGTGGATAAGTGCAGAAATTAATGGCAAGAATATAAAATGCTAAGTGCTATAATAAAATAGTCTAGAAAGTACCTTGTAACCATTGATGAAAGGCCATATAAATTTGTATTTTGCTTTTTTTGTGGCTTATCTATATCATTTTTCTTCTGTTGTTAGTTACTATTGAAAATGATGGTCCCCTTTTCAGTGACTGCCTAACAATATTCCACTGAATTAATATACCATATATTACTTAACAAAAATATTAGAAACAATAGGAATATATTCATCATCACATTTTTTGAAAAAAAAACCTGAATTTGCAAAACAGATCACTGGAAAGGAAACTTCCTGTTGTATTCACTACTTACCAGAGTACTTTATCTAGTTCTAGGTTCAATATTTAAATGCATATGACGAAACAATGGAGGTATTCAATGACAATCAAAAAGTGCACTGGTAAATAAGACTTAATAAAGATTTAAGAAGGTAAAATTGTTTAAGTTGGAGAAGAGACTGCTGGACAGGCCAGAAAGGAGCAGGACCTACCTCAGACCCCTTCTGACCCAGTCCTATGGAAAGTAGGACTGGTAGTGTGTGGGGGGAGCAGGGAAGGAGGCTGTGAGTGAACATAACTATTTGTCCTCTGTCTCTTGGGGTTAGAACAAAGAAAGTGGATTATCTTCAATATAAAGGATTTGAGATAAATATAAAGTATCATTTCTTGACATATAGAAATGTTAAATATTAAGATGAATGAGAGAGAGGACTTGAAACATTCTTCTCTGGAGGTCTTTTACATTGGATTCATTTTTGCCTAGCTAAACCTGGAAATACAAAGCGACTCAGGTGTCACTTTAAGATTCCTACTCTCCTCACCATGTACATGGAATATGGAATTTAAATGCCAGAATTGGGTCATAAGCACATTCCAGAGGACATATTTTCACCTTTCCCCTATCTCTAAAGATCTCTAGGGAGTTCTTTCTTTTTCCTTATCTGGTTTAATTTCTGAGATGATTCTTTAAATATAACTTAAATATTTGAATAAAACTTTAAATAAAACTTAAATATCAGTTTTTCTGTTCTCACAGAGTAAAAATTCTGTAATAAGTAAAAATAACTTTCAACTCAGTGAAATGTTAAATGTCATGCTCCCCCTTCTCCTTTGTCTTCTCCAGTAAGTAAATCACAGCTCCTTTAATTTTTCTACATTGATCGGCAGGCAAGTCCTGCTTCAGAATAGCAGTAGACAGTGAACAGTATGGGATATATGACCCCAACTGAGCAAAATGAGGCAGAGGAGACTGGTCAAGTTTAGTTATTAGGAAGAAGAGAGCCTCCCTGGGTATGCTCCAGGGTCTGCCCAGTTGAGAATGGTGGAAAGTGGCAATGACACAAGCCCCAAGATGCCCAGTACCAGCTCAGATATTCAAATTGGCAACAGCTGGAAACCTACTGAGACTATAGACATATTTTCAAGTGAATATTTAATTTATACTTTGGTGAAGAAGATAAGATTTGCAACTAAATTCCCCCCCAAGTGATCAGTCGGCTATTATTCTCCTTAGCATTTAATTACTTCAGGAATTACACTAAGAGTGGAACAGTGGGGTTTATCTGTGGAGTGATTTTCTTCTATTCACAAAGAGCATGAATTGAGAGTTACCAAGGGCTAGAAGCTTTTTGTCAAGCTGAAAAACTCCTTGGGACTGTGCTTAAAACTTGCATACTAGTTTTAGTCCTATCTCTGAGCAAATATTATGATCTAAAAGATGATACCTCTGATAGTAACTTCCCTTTAGCAAGCAAGCGATCAAAAGCCCCAATAAAAAGATATAATCTTATTTTTTTCAGTGAAGAAAAAAAATTATATTCAAGTTACCTTGTATATGAAGCCAAGTTCTTGGACTCCATTTTCTTGGTAGCTCCCTGACTACATTTTTTTAAAGATTTATTTATTTATGCATACAAGCACTGGGGTACAGGCCAGAGGTGTGGGGGGTGAGAGGATTCACCACAGACAGAGCAGGGAGCAG
>JAGFMF010011850.1:49313-59830 GCA_019455555.1 Galemys pyrenaicus | reverse complement strand
CTCAAAATGGATTAAGGACTTAGACATAAGACCTGAAACCATAAAATATATGGAAGCAAAAGTAGGCAAAACCCTACATGACATACACATCAATGACATATTTGGAGATACAACACTTAAAGCAAAGATAGTGAAGGAGAAGATAAACAGCTGGGACTACATCAAACTTAAAAGCTTCTGTACAGCAAAAGATACGCTAACCAAAACAAAGCGACAACCTGCCAACTGTGAGAAAATCTTTACACACAACATTACTGACAAGGGACTTATCACACTGATCCACAAAAAACTAACCAGACTAAAGAAAACAAGGTGAACAATACAATACAAAATGGGCAGAAGAGCTAAAAAGGCAGTTCTCCAAAGAGGACATGCAAATGGCCAATAGGCATATGAAAAAATGCTCCACTTCTCTTGTCATCAGAGAAATGCAAATCAAAGCCACTATGAGATACCACCTCACACCAGTGAGAATGGCACCTATCAAAAAAAGTAGCAACAACAAATGTTCACGAGGATGTGGAGAAAAAGGAACTCTCTTACACTGCTGGTGGGAATGCAAGATGGTACAACCATTATGGAAAGCAGTATGGCGGTTCTCAATCTACTAAGAATGGAATTTCCATATGACCCAGCAATGCCACTCCTAGGAATATACCCAAAAGACACAAACACACTGATTCAAAAGAAGACCTGCACCCCTATGTTTATAGCATCACTCCTTACAATAGGTAAGACCTGGAAACAACCTAAATGCCCAAAAACAGATGAGTGGATCGGGAAGCTGTGGTATATACACACGATGGAATACTATTCAGCAATCAAAAAAGAAAAACTAGACGCATTCATAGGAACATGGATGGAACTGGAAGGGATTATGCTCAGCAAAGTAAGTCAGAAGGCAAAAGAAAAATACCAGAGGGTTCCTCCCCTAGGAGGAATATAAGGAACCAAATAAGGATCAAGCAAAGGAATAAGAACAACAACAATAATGATAATAACAATAAAGACACAACAAAAACCAAAAATGAGGAGACAAGGACAGACTGGGGACATTTGGTGGGAAGGGAGGAGAGGGAGGGTTGAGGGCAAATGGGAGCATGGGGGACTGAGGTGATGGTGCACTGGTGTTACGGTGATGGGGAATACATGGGGATTACAATTGATATCAAATATATATAAATAAAGGAAATTTTTTTTAAAAAATTCAGAACACAGTAGAAGAAAGGAAATCATAAAAATTAAAGCAGAAATAAATGAAATAGAAATAAAAAAAACAATCTAAAAGATCAATGAAACCAAAAATTGGTTCTTTGAAAAAAATCAACAAAATAGACAAACCACTAGCCAGACTTACAAAGAAAACAATCAGAGAAAACACAAATAAATAGGATCACAACAAAAGAGGAGAAAAATCAAAAGACTCAGTAGAAATAAAAAAAATCAGAGAATACTATGAACATTTATATGCTAACATGCTCAACAATCTAGAAGAGATGTATAACTTCCTAGGACGATATAACCATCCAAAGCTAGACAAAGATGAACTAGAACACTTAAACAGACCAATTACAAGCAGTGAAATCGAAGCAGTAATCAAAGCACTCCCCAAAAACATAAGGCCAGCACCAAGACCAGATAGCTTCACAAATGAATTCTACCGAACATTCAAAAATGAACTAGTCCTTATCCTATAAAAACTGTTTCAAAAATTTGAGAAAGAAGGGATACTAAAAAATATGTTTTATAAGCCAAGAGTGCAGTAATACCAAAACCAAATAAAGAGAACACAAAAATAGAGGCCAATATCTCTAATGAACACTGATGCAAAAATCCTTAATAAAAGCGTTACCAAGAGAATCCAACTATGCATCAAAAGGATAATACACCATGATCAAGTGGGATTTATTCCTGGGGCAGGAGGATGGTTCAACATCTGAAAAATCAATCAATGTAATCCAACGCATCAACAAAAAGAAGAATAAAAACCATAAGATCATATCAATAGATACAGAGAAGGCTTCTGACAAAGTTCAACATCTTTCATGTGAAGGCCCTCGAAATTCTTGGAATAGAAGAATCATACCTTAACATGATAAAAGCTTTGTACAACAAACCCCTAGCCAATATTTCTCAATGGTGAAAAACTGAACGTATTTCCTTTAAGATCAGGAACAAGACAAGGATGCCCACCCTCACCACTGCTATTAAATATAATACTGAAGGCCTAGCCAGAGCAATAAGACACGAAAGAGACATAGAAGGAATCCAAATAGGGAAAGGAGAAGTAAAACTATCACTATTTGCAGACAGTAGGATCCTATACTTGAAAAACCCTGAAAGGTCTACAGAAAATCTAAGTAAAACAATCAACCAGTTTAGTAAAGTAGCAGGATACAAAATCAATGCACAAAATTCCTATATACAAACAACTACTCTGAAATTAAAGAAGTCAAGAAAACTAGCCCTTTTACAATTGAAACAAGAAAAAAAATGAAATACTTGGGAATAAACCTAGCCAAAGACATGAAAGACCTTATTTAGAGAAAATAATAAAACATTATTAAAATAAATAGACCCGAAAAAATGGAAAGATATCCCCTGTTCATAGATTGTAAGAATCAACACTATCAAAATCGCCATGCTGTCAAATCAATTTACAGATTTAATGTGATTCCATAAAAACCTCAATGATATTCTTCAAGGAAATAGATCAAATATTGATGAAATTCATATGGAAACACGAAAAAAAACCTCAATTAGTCAAAGTTCTCCTGACTAAAAAGAAGGGGAATGGAGGTATCACACTCCCAGACTTCAAACTTTACGACAAATAATAATTAAAACAGTGTGGTACTGGAACAAAGGCTGACAGGTGGACCAATGGAAATGAATAGATAGTCAGAAGTAAAACCACACATTTATGGACACCTGATCTTTAACAAAGGAGCAAAGAATATGCAATGGAACAAGGACAGCTTATTAATAAATGGTGCTGGGAAAACTGGACCACCACATGCAAAAAAAATGAAACTAGATCACTCCCTCACACCATGTATAAAAATCAACTCAAAATGGGTAAAAAAAACTGAATGTAAGATGTGTAACAATAAAACATATAAAAGAAAACATAGGGTAAACTTAACAAGACATACATCTCAGTAATATCTTTAAAGATGCATCCCCCAAATTAAAAACAAAAAATGAAAGAGAAGATAAACATCTGAGACTACGTAAAATTTATAAGATTCTGTATATCAAAAGAAACATTAACCAAAACAAAGAGACCCCGTTGCTTGGGGAAAAATTTTTGTACTCCACTCAACTGATAAGGGACTGATCACAAAGATATACAAAGAACTCACAAGACTCAGGGAAAAAAAAGTAAAAAATCCAGTCAAAAAATGGGCAGAATAACTTAAAAGACACTTCTCCAAAGAGAAAATCCAAATGGCCAGAGGCACATGAAAAAATGTTCAAACATCCCACATAATCAGGGAAATGCAAATTAAAACCACAATGAGATGCCACTTTACAAATGTTGACAAAGATGTGGAGAAAAAGAAACTCTACTACATTGCTGGTTGGAATGTAAGTTAACCCAACCACTATGGAAAGCTGTATGGATTTTCCTCAGTCTAAAAATGGAGCTACCATATGACCCAGCAATTCCACTCCTAAGTATCTATCCAACGGATACAAACACACTGATTCAAAAGAATACCTGCACCCCTGTGTTTATAGCAGCACTCTTTACAACAGGTAAGACCTGGAAACAACCCAAATGCCCAAAAACAGATGACTGAATCAAGAAGTAATGGTACATCTACACAATGGAATACTATTCAGCAATCAAAAATATCTAAACTAGAATCATTTGTAGAAACATGGATGGAGCTATAAGGGATTATGCTCAGTGAAATAAGTCAGAAGACAAAAGAAAAATATTGGATGGTTTCACTTTTAGGAACAATATAAAGGAACAAAAAAAGGGATCAAGGAAAAGAGCAATAACAATTTAAAAAATCACAACACAACAAAAACAAAAAAGACAAAGACAAATCAGAGGCACTTTGGGGTGAGGGGAGGGTAAGAATAGGTCCTGGGATGAAGGGAGAAAGAGTATCAGGGACTGAGGTGAGATCACTCCGTGAGAATTCCATGGGGACTACAATTAATGTCAAATATATATACAAATAAATAAAAAAAACTTTCTCCCTTAGTGACTGAAAGGGAAAGGGAAGATTTATGTAGTCTTGGTATCAGTATTCCATAGAAACTATAATTTCTTATCAAGAAAATTCAAATCATTATTATTTTAAAAAAACAAGTGTTTATTATTAAAGTGTGAGTTGGCTGGAGATAAGCAGATGGAGCTAGTATTAGTGCGGGGGGGGTACCTCTCCTGATCTCTGCTGTCTCACTCTTATGTCTGGAAGTTGTTGGATTGGCTCATAGAAGCTGGGATGCCTGGGTAGTTTTGCAGATGTCAACTACTCCATGTGTCTATCTTCTTTTTTTGGAGCTCCCAGCTGGCTAGGTATACACACATTGTATTGTAATCATGCAATCCTTGATCTTGGTGGTATTTATTCAGAAATATTATCAAAACCTTGCCTACTTCCAATGAATGTTCTGCAGTGACTTTTAAAAAATGATTTATTTATTTATGCATACAAGAGCTGGGGTACAGTCCAGAGGTGCGAGGGGTGAGAGGATTCACCAGAGACAGAGTAGGGAAGAGAACAGGCAGATCAACTAAACACACTTCAGAGGGGAGCAGCAGGCGAAATAGGAGAAGCCTCGTGTCTGTCGTGTGCCTGCCCTGGCAGGCAGCAGGGATAGAACTCATGCTGCAGTGTCTGTGTTCTTCCCCATAGTGAGTTGCTTAACTCATTGTGCCACCAGGGAGGCCCCTGCAGTGACATTTTTTAATTTTAATTTTTCGTATTTTCTCCCATCATTGTATTCCCCATAGTTCTCCCTCCACCATACCACCCATGAGCCAAGGAAAATTAAAATTATCATGTTTGATGGCATATAGGGACACAGAACCCCATAGTAATAACTTGGGCTAGGAGATTGACATGGACACAGGATAACCACAGACATTCACAGTAACTTTTAGTGGTGACATTTCTGCATTATAATTGCTCTAATACACTGGGCTCTCTCAGAGAGAACATGTCTTGGTATTTTGTGTGTTCTTCCAGCATCCAGAACCCTAACTATAATTGTTATTTGACAGTTTCCCCAAAAAGTTTCTCAGACTAGTCAGATTGCTTGTGATGTAACTTGTATAACAAATGCTAAGCTTTCATTTCTTCTTGTAGGAAAGAGGGAGCTGGCTTCCAGTTTCTTTCTAAGTCATACCTAAAATAGATAATATGATCATTTTCAAATGTATCTTGCTACTATTTCTTTCATTTAAAGGTGAACCAAGAAATAAATGATATGCTTAAGAGCTTAATTATTGACAAAATTCCCAGTGCTTGAAATATGGATCTGGTTAGATGCCATAGTTATGAGGAGAATGGGAAAGGTGGACTGAGTCTCGTGACTTAGTGGAATTCAAGGCCTTTTATAAATAACTAGGACCTTATTAAACTCTAGAAAACCTTACTGATAATGTGCTCCAGTATAGAGGTCCCTGATTCCCAGTTCTTCTTTATTCTTGGGAGTTGGGGGGGTCAGCAGTATATTGGTAGACTTTCAAAAAAGGAAAAAGGAAACCCAGAGAGGCTAAGTTAGAGAGAGGGATAAAAAGAAGCTTGGTCTAGAAGAAGGGTCTATGAAAGATTGGGCCTTCTGGGGCCCCTTGCTGGAACACCCATAGTGTAGGGCTCCAACCCTATAGCTCATTTGAATTGAGGGGAGAAGTACAGCAGAACATTCTGAGTGCCTGAGCCTTGGCCTGCCAAGCACCTGTCTATCTGTCAATCAGTGCTTTTAGGACTTCCCTGCCAACTCACAATCCCCCCCTTCTCTTGTTGGGATCACTCCCAGAATTACACCAGTAAGATAGCACTGCAAGGGTAGAGGGTAGCCTAAAATTAGCCATCTGGAACTGGTCAGTTCATAGGACAATGTTAGTTTTTTGGCAGTATTGTTAACAATGAGAACAGAAGATCTACTTGCTCTGGTCCCGGGATAGTAGCGGCTTCTTTTGAAAGGGCTACCAGAACTCAGCACTTTGCTGAGGGTGTAGACAACGACCCCAGACAAGGAAATCCAAGCCTTCCCAGTAAGTACTTGGAACCTAGGACCCATGCGTAGGAACCCATCACCACCACCCTCCATAAGCTTTCCATATGAGTCTAGTTTCTGGGGGCACTTGAGAGGATGGTAAGGAAACTTGCCAGCAGAGCGGAGGAAGGATAGATGACTGTGTCCCTTCCTTATATCCCAAGAGATTGTGTCTGCCTAAGCTCTGGGGTCCAAACAAACTATTTCTTGACAGAAATTGTAGTTATACAATACAGGAACAGTGAAGGCTTGTTTTTGTGTCACTGTGTGATATTTGTGAATCTTACATGTGGAGTGCAATAGGATGGGCTCAAGGACAGAAGGGCAGAGCTTCTCAAGGTGGAGGGAGGGAAGAAAGGCTTAAAAACAATCTACAATGTCTGGAAGGCTATCAAGGTCTCTCATAGGAATTCTTTACCTGTATTCGTGTACTCTCAAGAGTGTCCTAGATAAAATTAAAAGGGCCCAAAAACATAGATGGGACAAACAATTACATTTTTTCTTTTCCGATCTCTAACTGAAATTTACCATTTCCTTCAAGTATGCATGCAAAAACAAATGGCATTAGAATTACCATTTTTTATATCCTGGTCACTAGACAAAATCACAATAGTTCAATTTTTATTACAGTATTGGCAGAGATTTGGAAATTTCATTTACCATGACTTAGAAATTATTAATAGATTCTATTATTTAATGTGTTAATAAAGAATATATATTATTATATAATGCAGTTAAATATATTGTTATTGCTATATTTCAGTATAATTAGTTTCCTTTAACCCTATGTTTTTATATACTGAAAATCATTCTGAGAGGGAAGACAGACTTACCAAAGTTACTACAAGGCCAGTGCCCCCCCCACAAAAAAAGTTAAAAACCTCTACACTAAGGATCAGGAGGAGGATCCTTGCACAGAATGGCCAAATAATAACACTTAGATTTATAAACCACAGTAAGGGAAGGTTAGCCAATACATTATGTGGGTTTTCTTCTCTTAATGTAACAAGGAGTAGTGCCCAAGCTAGCTAGGGGCCATTGCTTGATTCCACTGGAGACTCAATAGATGGGGCCTGCTGTAGGTCATTAGTATTACCTTGAGAGTTTTAGCATTTCTCTACCAACTTCATGATCTCTTCATCTCCCCAGAGAGGACTCTAGAAATAGGAAGTGAGTAAGAAGGTTATCTTAAGAAATGATTGGTAAATAAACTTTTTATGACTTAAGTCCCTGGAATTCAGCATAACAGTTGAAAGCTGAGTATTCTGGGAACTGCAATGTGACTCCCCTTTAGACAAGGGGGAGGGGACGTTTGTTTTTCAAGTTGCAAAAGAAAGAACAGAAGGGGCAGCAGGACAGCCTGTATTCTATTTCTGGCTCTGCTATCCTTTATGTAAGGCAGATGACAAATCTCCTGTCCTGTAGTCTCTGGCCTCTGTTTCTTCCATCCACAATATGGGGACCACATTACTGTTTCATTATGTGAAATAGCTTTGAAAAGCACAAGATTATAGATGTCTTCTGGGTTCTTGTTAATGAGACAACTGATAATAACAAATATGTGACATTAGGAAACAGGCCTTGTTTTCCTCTGAACTTTGGTTTTACCATCTTTAAATTGAATAAATTAAATTAAATCTACATGGCACATTTCAGCTCTGAGTTTCTAAGTAGGGAGCAATAATTGTAGATATCAGAGACCTCAGTAATAATCATCATTGTAATGATGTACTTCACACAGGTATTATATTTAAAATGCATTAAACTCAATGTATATTAATTTATTAATCTTAACAATAGCTCTCTGAGGCAGGTACAGTTATCATGCTCTCTTTACAGATGAAGAAATGGACACAGAGAGATAAAGTCATCTGCCCTAGGTCACACAGCTATTCAGTGGTAGAGCTAAAATTGAAGCATAATTCCAGGGCTGTGCTTACCTCTATCCCATACATCTTCTGAATCTGCAGAGAAGGCAAAACAGATATATATAAAAGGAGTTATAATACAGTGTCATGACTGCTATAAAGGCACAGACTCTGGAAGCACATGTGTATGGAGAGGAATAGTTTCTGTTTACTGATCACTGGATCTTAGGGTACAAGTAGAAAAGTAGTAGGAATTGAAGTTGGAGAGGTTAGACAAGATCTGCTTGTGAAAGACTTGTGAACCAGGGTAATATATTTGGCGTGGATGCTTAAAGGGGAACTATTTAAGGATTTAACACATGGGATTTATATTTTATGACTGCTTTAGTCACAATGTGAAGAAAATACTAAAAAGAGAAACTAGCTAGGAGACTGCAACAGTTGAGGCAAACAATGATGGAGGCCTAGATAAAGCATTGACAATGGGGTGATATGGCCTAATATGGATGACCTGTTGTGGTCTCTAGAAGTAAAATCCACAAGATTTGATGACCATCTATATGGAAGTGACACAAGAAATGAGAGAACTGAGATAGGTCTTGGGACCTTCGTTTGTTCACTAGATAGATGGTGAAGAACTGAGATATAGTTCACATTTGGTGATGGTGATTGTGTTGGTGGTAGTGTGATATTGCTGACATTGAAGTGCCTGAAGAATCTCAATGGATACATACATTAAACTAAGGAGAGAAATGGAGGGCTTGAAATGATAGTCTGGAAATCATTAGAATGAAGGTGAGATAGCTCTGGGATTGAAGAGAAGAGGATCAAGGAGAGAACAAGAGGATCAAGGAGAGAGCAAGAGGAATTTAACTATTTCAGGGGAGAATAATGAGGAGAAAAATCAGGCAACTGTGCTGGCAAGGAAGACAAGGGAGGAGTATGTAGGAGAGAGTGAAGACATATGTCTCTGAAAAGTCAAAGAAAGACCTGAGAAGCTAACAGTAGGCTTGGCCACAAGGATGACTCTTCGAAGCACTGCCTCAGTGTATGACTGAGGATGGATGGAGTCAGATTATAGAATATGGAGAACTAAATCGGAGGTGAGGCATTACATGGTAGGTAATTTGTATGTTTGATAAATAAGAGAAAGGTAGCTAGAGTAGGACAAAATGAGGTAATTTGTATGTTTGATGAATAAGAGAAAGGTAGCTAGAGTAGGAAAAAATGCCATAGATGTGTCTTGTTTTGTTTCCTAAAATGGTTGAGGGGGAGGAGACAGTAAGGAGGCTCAATGTGCAGAGAGAGAAGTCTCATCTTTGAAGAGCTAATAAATGATAGCTTTCTCTTAACAGTTTTATGAGGCAGAGACTCATTTTCTGTCTTACAGGTGAGAAAACAGAGTCCCAAAGAATGGGAGAAATTCAAGGTTACTCAGGTAGGAATTGGGGGTGCTAATTACAAACTTAGATCTGCCTGATTTCTAAAATCTTACACTTGTACCCAAAATGAATAAATGGTGTTACCATACATGGAGTTGATTCTGGGAGATAGGGAGATGTGTAAATTTGGGGGAGACCCCACCCAGCCACCTCACAATTTTTTTCTTATGAAGTATTTACATGAGGTCGAAGGCTAACAAAGAAGGGTGGAGATAGACAGTGAATAAGAGGTTGTATATGGCCCTGAAACCATGGCTGCAGGGTATGGGAGAGTAAGAACACTTAAGCTCTGAAAAACCTACACTAATGACATTAAAAAATGAGGTGAGTGACTTTTACTTTGTAGCACTAGGAATTGGACTGGTATGATCAAGGAGTTAGGCTGAGTTATTCATTGGGTCATTGGGAGAGAAGAGGTTCCAAGCTGACTGGATCAGAGAGGAAGGGAAAAACACTTGACTCAGAGGGACAGGGAAGCCATGGGTTCCAAGAAGATGCTGGCAATCTAGGGATTCCTAGATTGAAGTGGTTTTGGGGGGAGAAACCAGATGTCACTAGTAAGGAAGACTTGCCTTGGAAACCTCAACTCTTTTTTTTACCATCTTTTTTTAACTTCATTTTACTTGAAGTGTGTTTTTTAAAGTGTCACCTCTTTATTTAATCAGAGCAACACTGTTGCTTGAAGCACAGGGCCTGAATCTGACGAGAGGTTACATATGAGGTGCTTGTGAAGATGTTGGACTTCATCTAAAAGACTTAGAAGCAGAGTTGGGGGTCTGCCCTTGAAACTAATGTTAGACTGCACAAGATGACAGCTTAATACCACAAACTGCCAATCTGTTGACTTAGTAACTGTCATAACAGCATCACCTTATTAGTGCACACATTCTGAACAGAGAAATATGCACCTACCAAATATCCAATTATTATGTAGGCCCTCTGAAAGTGGAAGAATACAAGA
>JAGFMF010011850.1:6105-39848 GCA_019455555.1 Galemys pyrenaicus | reverse complement strand
AACAATAATAATAACAACAACAACAAGAAAGAAACAAAAACCAAAAATGAAAAGACAAAGACAAACTGGGGACACTTGGTGGGGAGGGAAGAGGGGAAGTGTGGAGGGCAAATGGGAGCACAGGGGACTGGGGTGATGGTGCACTGGTGTTACAGTGATGGGGAATACATGGGGATTATAATTGATGTCAAATATATGTAAATTTTTAAAAATTATATGAAAAAAACATTAGCGAGAGTTTGTATGTACTAGGTAGGATCTACACTAAGCACTTACATGAATACTCACTTAATTTTAAAAAAGATTATTTATTTATGTATACAAGTACAGGCTAGAAGTGTAGGGGGGTGAGAGGATTCACCAGAGACTGAGTAGGGTAGTAGAACAGGTAGACAGACTGAAATACACTGCTGAGGGGAGCAGCAGGCAAGACAGGAAAGGTCTGCTGTGCCATGTGGGTCACGATAGCTTCATAGTGCTACAACTTAATCCCTTGCACCACCCCGGGAGGCCTCTCATTTAATTCTTAACAAAACTCTGTGGCATGGATACTATTATTATTCCTATGTTACAGAAGAGAAAACTGAGCCTCACAGAGGAAATAACCTGCCTAGGTTATATGGTTTTAAAGTGATGAGGTCAGCATCCCAGCCTAGGCAGTCTGGTGGCTAGCTGAGCCTCAGTGTAGCCACAAGAATACCATGCTATTTCTTCCTTCACCAAATGTTCCTTGGGTACCTTCTCTTTATCAATCCTGGTAATAGCCATTGGAATGAGAAAGTATATACTATGGTAAGATAGTAAGGTCTTTCACACTTGGGCCCCAGATCAATCTTTCTAGCCTAATTTCCTCTTCCTCACTCCCTATACAAATATTCAGCTCCCAGTGTCCAGAATCCTAGTTCTTGCCCAATCCATCATACACTCTTAACACTGTTGGACTTTGTCTTAGGCAGAAATCCTTCCCCTACTTTTATGACTTGACACTCCAGAGAACTTTTTATGATGCCCTTCTGCACCTAGGGGAGAAAGAATCTCTCCATCTGTAATGTTCCATATCACTTTGCTAGACCTCTAGTCTAGCTTCCAGTTCCTCAAAGAACTCCATTACCCCTTCATAATGTTACTATAGTATATGCTTCCTCATTCCAATGCCTGCTCTGTCTACATTAGTCACTGGTGTTCCTTCGACAAAGTCTGCATATTTGTTTATGAGTTTTTCTCTGCAGCCACAAGATATTGGCAACAGAGGGATTATTTTTATTTTGTAGGTGAAGAAATTTAAGACAAGTAAGCATTCCTGATCCTCACCACCAACACCTGTAGTGACTAAATAAGTTGATCATGCGTCAGCTAGCATGTGGAATGGGAGCCTGACTCCCTCTTGCAGAAGGCATTTTGAGGTACAAGGTTATATCCACACTTGGTCTTTCTAAACATTTGTCCCTAGGGAAGAATAGGCCATATATAAAGGATCTATGCCACCCCCTACTACACTGTTTTCCTCAATGTACACATATATAATCTCTTCCTGAGACTTAGAGCTATCAGGACCAAGAAGAAAAGTACTCAGCTGGGAGACCTTTTTATGAATTCAAGGACTACTTTTCATTTTCCTGAAGTCCTATTACTTGTTGGCCCAAATCAATGTACAAAGTCTGTCAGTCCCAAAACTGACTTGTGTGACAGAATGTTCAGCAGGTAGGCAGAGAACATGTAGGATTAGCAGCTATGACAAGAGTAGTGCAATGATGCCCCCTAGCCACAGGGCTATTTCAAATCTACCACTTGACAACTTTACACATCTCTTCTTTTCCTGTTCACAGCTGACACTGACCCCTGTGTTTCCCTCCGCTCTATATTTCTAAACTGTAGTCTCCAAAGTGTAATCTTTGGTCTATTTCAGAGAATCAAGGTTCTGGGTGAAATGTGAACTGGTACTAGACAAACAGAAGCATCAGCAGCAGAGAAGCTGACGAAGGGAATGTGGAGGGAGGGGAAGACACATCCAAATCAGGCCCAACAAATGAGAATCAGGACTTTGCAAAGGAGGAGAGCACCATTCCAGGGAAATAGTATAGTCTAAGTTATAAAGATGGGAAAACTGAAGCTAAGGAGAAGGTACTTACTTACCCAATAAAGTTGCACAATGAACCAGTGAAAGCTCCCTCCTTCCTGTTATTTATTTAGATCTGGATCTAGGAAAAGAGATCAGATGTTCAAATTGCAGACTGTTTTCAGATGGAAATGTGTAAAATGTTATGGAAGATCATGGAATCTGAAAGAACTGAGTCAACTCTCAGAGCTGGAAAAAAGCAAGGAGCCTGACAAATTTTACCCCTTCATAGTAGAGATGGGGTAACTGAATGGCCCAGACCGGGAAACTGACTGTTTAAGTTCATACAGCAAGTCTGAAGCAGAGCTGAAGCCAGATTTTAGTCATAGCAGTCATGTTAGTTTCTGTGTTCCACACATGCAAAGGAAGCAGTCCTTCTGTTACTAGGTTAGCAACCGGATCTTTTCAAGGCATAGAGGACCCAATAGAATGGAAGAGAACACTCCTCCTGGAAAGAAAAAAAAAGTGAAGAAAGAAATGGTAGGTATTGTTCTTGAATTGCTCTACCCTTTAACCCCCCCTTCTCTCTCTCTCTTTCTCTTTTTTTTTTTTCCTTTCAGACACAGAGTTTAGGTCTGGGCCTTCTGGACATTCTTGACCTCAGGTTAAAAACCAATTTTTTCTGTTGTTATTGTCTCAACTCACCTCTCCTTGGCAGCCAGTAATGCCACTTGATGCCCTCAGGTTAGAGACTAAGTTCAGGCTGGCCCCCTGCAACATTCCAGACACAGCAGGAACTGCTTCACTGTGTCCTCAGCTTTGACCTGGGCCCAGATGAGATTTTTTCATTATCTATCTAGACCTTTTCTGGGACAGTAAACTACATAAAGCCTGGTTCACCATTAAGAGGCTTGAGGGGGCCTGTAGAGATCTTAGATACTTCTAACATCCCATGAAAGGTGGAAAATTGGGATGAGTCAAACTATGTAGTTATCTTCACAGATAAGAAAAGTAAAAGCAACCCTGAACTAGGAACCCAGGGTTCTAAATTCCAAGTCAGTCCCTGTGGCTGGCCATCTGGGTGACCTTGGGAAGGTCATTTCCATCTCTGGACAGCAGCAGGCCTTTCTGCAAATGGTGGAAGTTGGTCTCAAGTGATCCTAAGGGACCTACTGTGCCCCAACAGACGCGGGGCGTGGGTGCTGCTGGGCGCTGCATGTCTTTCCCGGCAGATGAGACCCTCCTTTAGGCGGCCTGGAGGCACGAGCTCTGAGGCCCTGTTTCTAAGCCAAAGGCTGGGCCCAGGGACAGGCTCTCCAATCTTTCTGCTCCGCCTCTCTCCACCCTCTGGAAAAAACTACCAGGAGCGTCCAGGGCGCGCTGCGCGATTGCAAGTCACCCACGGAAATGGGAGCATTTTTAAAAATGAAACCGAGCTCCAGAGCTCCAGAGAGCCCCAACCGGGCGGGACCGGCCTCGTGAGCTCGCGGTGTTTCCTAGCAGGGACCCGCCCGGCGTAGGGGCGGAGGGCGGGAGCCAGCAGTCACAGCTTGGAGTTCTGCACTCTTTCCGCCCCTAAGCCAACACCACGCCCACGTTTATTTGCATTTAAAGAGAAATGCACCTAGGAAAACAGTGGGTGGGCCGGGGCACGCCTTGCCAGCGTGAAGATTGGGCCACGTTCCTGCCAATCAGTGTGCGGACTCCCCACCCAGTCGCTGTGGAGTCGGTGGGGAGGGGGGTGTGGGGGTGCTACCCAGAACCTGGGGAAGGGGAATCTGTGCAGGAGGTGACCGGAGCCTCGGCGGTGGTGGCAGGAGCTGTGGTGGAGGGCTTTCAGACACTGCAACCACGGCTTCAGCCCCGGCCAAGGCGGCGCAGCAGACAATAACCGGACTGGAAACCTGACCCGGCCGGGTAAGTATTGAGCGCAGCCAGGAATCTCTGTCTGCCCGCGGTCGAATGCAGTTCCATGTGTTCGGCTCTGACTGCCTGGAGAAGGGCACCAAGGGCTGGGCCGGTCGGCGTCCGGCTGCTCTATGCTCCCCTTTGGAACCTGCTTAGCTGAATGTCGGGTGAGGGGCAGAGCAACAGCGAGTACCCAGGGCTCGGGTAACTGCTGCTTGGGGGGGAGGGGAGAGAGGGCAGGCAAAAGAGCTAGCCTGGGCTGTGCCTCAGGCTTCTCAGGGTAGGCGGGGATGGGGCCTGCACGTGCTGCCTTGTGGTACTGGGAGGGGAGCCTCCAGCTAGTACCCCCAATGGTGCATTTATAGGTCAGGAGCTCCACAGCTTTGTTGTAGTACATTTGTTGGAACAGCTATGTTACGCGGGTTACTTCTCACCCAGGGCGGCCCTGCTGCCCCTCCTCTCCCCTGCGCATGCATCCTCTGCCTCTCCCCTCTGCGGATGAAGCCAGTGTGCTGGCGTGGGCCGGACAGATACTGGCCTTGGCGTGTATTGGGGTATCTACACTATTTGTCTCCTCCCCGGAGGAGCTCAATTTGGCTTGTCTTAAGAAATTGGCCTTGTGGCCCCAACCAGCCGCACCCCCAGTTCCTGGGCCTCTCTATAGGTGCATCTAGCGCCCACCCCTGGAGCAGGAGGGCTGGCAACCCGGCATTGGTGGGCCTGGGGTTAGAGCTGCAAGGCCGCTTTGTTTCTCCCCTTGCCTCCCGTACTCTCCCTTCAGAAGGCACTGGTAGCATTTTTCTCTTCGGCGTCTGACTAAAAAATAGTGATAAGCACGGTGGTAGGGATGCGTTTCTGTGCCAGAGTTCAAGTAGCAGTTACTATAGTAGGTAACTCACCGTCTGTGTGTAAGAGAGCAATCAAATCTTCCAACTTCTCAGTTATTTAAAATACTCAACCCGCTAGGGCCGCTGTTATTGTCTGCTGCAGACACTGACACTGGTGAGCGCCAGACTGCCAGACTTTGCCTAGGCTCCCCCAGCGGTGAGGATCAGTGTCCACAAGGAGCACCTTAGTCCAGGCAGCAGCAGGATTGATCTGGCAGAGCCGGCCGGATTTTGGCACTGCTCTTCTTACCATGGGCCCTCTGGGGTCAACATAAGCCTTGCCCCATACACAAACACCCCCCTCTTCAACTCTGCCTCCCTGCAGTAGCCACTTGGATATGTACTTGGTGGATGGCACTGTGCTGCTGGATTCTGACCCCATCCCAGGAGTGCTGCTCCCTTCTTTCCAACCCACCACAGTGTGCCTCTGGCCACGAACTCTAGGCCTTTCTGAGGAGCCAGAGAGGGAAAAACTGAGGGGTTTTTCAGAGTCTCCTTGGACCTTTGACCAGCCTCTGTGGGTGGGGTCACACCTTTGAAAGGAGACCTCAATTGGGTGAGGTTAGTTGGAGACCTTTGTGACACCAGCGAGGACTGCAGATACATACTACAGTTACTTCCTCCCACCTTGACCAGTCCTAACCTAAAACAAATCCTTTCTTGTAACTTGGTGTCTTCTTCTCAGGCCTGGACCTGTGCTCTACCCTGCCTCATCTCCAGTTAACATTTCCCTTAACATATCTGTCTGCCCTCTGTAATTCCCCTCCAGACATTCAATCCCACTCATCCATATAATCCAAAATCACTCTCAGGCCTAGCTCTGGCCCAGCTTCTGGGTGCCTTTCCTGCCTATCTCTTGCAACTCAAGATGACCTCTTCTGGACTTTCCAGGCTGCCTGCATCCTTGGGCATTTTATGCTTCTACTTTGTCTCCCTGATAGAATGGAATCATGGAAGTCTGGGTTCTCTTGGAACCCCTCAGAAAGATAACTGAACCCTGGAAATCAGCCACAGCTCCTTAAAGCCTAGTAATACATACCAGTTAATGCATGCTCTGAAAGGACTGGCAGTTTTTTTTAGAGCTCTGGAGAAAACCCTTTCCTCTCCAACTTGCACTTGTCCCCGAGCCATATGAAAGTTATTAAAGAAATGATGAGGTTCAGATATTTGTTGAGTATGCCTAATGAGGATAGAGAAGGGGAATGGAAATGGGTTGCAACTACAAAAAATCATGACATCTCTCATCAACAAGCTCAGGACCCCAGACTATAGATACCTTTGGTTGCTTATTCATCAGAGCCTAGAGGCAGACTACCATGGAGAGAGATGAGAGATCTGTACTTGTGGTGGGAACATCCTGGGAAGCTTCCAGAAAGTTGAGGGCAAAGGCTAGTGATATAAGCAAAATTAGGAATTAGAGGGGGGCACTTGGCAGGCAGGCTAGGTAAGGTGATTGAATCTTTTCTGGTTGAGACTATATGGCTGTGAGGTAGAAAGCAGGTTTGTGCCCAGTGGTGAGGGTTCCCAAATGCCAGACTGTGGAACGGGGATCTGATAATTGGTGCTGGGGCCATAGAATGGGGGGGGGGGGGTGGCGGGCTAATATATTTTTGTGTGTAAATATGCCACAACAGAAAGTAGTTTTTAAAAGAGTTTTAGAATGAGGTCTTGGAAAGCATGCCATAAGTTAGGCATTAAGAGGTCAGTCACCTTTGGTTCTGGAAGTAATAGTATTGGAAGGAGTACTGCACAATCTCCAGTGCCCTCCATTCAACACAAATCTCATGAACTCTTCTCTCACCTCACTCATTCCTTAAGAGTGAAGGGGGCTGGGTTAGCTTGCATCTCTACCTGGGGGAACATCCCCAATTTACTCTTTTGCTTCTTGATCTTGGTCTGCAGTATGTTGGAGGCTGAAAGTTTCAGAAGACAGGGAAGTAGTTGGAAAAATTTGGCAGTCCAATGATTCTCTCCTAGTATAATGGAGATGCTAAAAATTCATCAAGAACTGTTACATTTATACTTTCTGTAAGTGTGTGAGTGAATGTGTATGTGTGTGGGGGAGGGGGGCTCAGGAAGGAACCAGCCCTTTACTACTGGTCCAGGGGAATAAGGAAATGAGAGAAATAACAGCAGACCTGGAAGGTCACTTGCTTATAGAGCCAAAGAGGGAGAGAGGGTTTCTAGTTCCTTCACTTATTACAAGCTACTTGAATCTAGAATGAGCTCAGTGCTATTCCATCAATTACCCTTCCTCGATTCCTGTCCACCTGGATGAAATAGGTGATAAAGGTGAGGCCTTTAGAGGAGGTATTTTGTAGCTTTCCTGTGTCACTCATTTTGAGTTACCCATTTCACTGCCAGGAAGTTCTTTCTCACAGATAATTTGAACCTCTCAATGCTATAGTTAAACCTTGTGTGCTGTGTGTGTGTTTTGGGCTTGGGGTAAGAACATCTGACTGCTGTTACTCTTCTGCCTAATGCTATTTTGGAGATTTTCATGGGCATTAAACCTTCTCTCCCACTCCCAACTTCTGTTCTCTGAATTAAATAATCAGAGCTTTTCAGCTCCTTTCCTTGATCTTATTTTTCAAAACTGTGCATGTGTTATTTTCTGCAAGGCAGGGGCTCAGTAGGGGCTGGGGTGGGAATACCAGAACTTCTGCAGAAGCACAGCTGCCTGGCCAGTGAGAGAGCATTGTTTGCCACACCTCCCCTTCTGGGATTGGGGGATAATATGGACAATGGAGAAAATGGCTCTGGGGCTTAGTGGAGTCTGAGGCTGGTATATTGGTACTATAGGTGCCTTTGCAACCCTTTCATTTGCATTTCTTGCTGCAGAACCTTCATTGTTTTCATCTTCGACTGTTTGTTTGGTTTTTTTTTTCCCTGCTAGCTACCAAGCAGAAACTAACTCCAGGCAACACTACTCTTCTTTCTCTTCCCATCTGTTCAGCCCTCTCAGCTGAGGACTTCAGCTCGTATTAGGGGAGACCAAGGGCTGGACCAAGCCATTTATTTTCCCTTCTCTCTGGACGTAAAGGAAATGTTCACAGGCTAGACCTAGTGCATTTTGAAAGAGTAAAATGTTGGGCTGGGTTGTGGACTGGAGAGAGGTGTGAGAAATGAGTCAGGGTTGCAGTCCTTCTCTGTTCTGCAGTGGTGGACCAGGCCCAACCAGCTTATCACCCAGGCCTCCCAGAGAAGCCTAGGATTCTCCAAATCCATGTCCCCTAACTCAGCAACTGCAAGAAAACTGGGCACAGTATTATCTTTCCCCAAGTATCTCATGCATCCTAGGGCAAGTGGGTGAGGAAACTGAGGCCCAAAACAGGGAAGGGATTTGCTCAAGATTATACAGGAGCACACAGCTCCTGGCCCTCAATTCATATCTTCCTCCAGACACAGTCTTTTGGTTCCATCACAAGCCTCACTTTCTTTACCTGGCCTCTCACACAGTATGTGGACACATGAAAAAGTCAAGGGTTTCTATTGTTTACTTGGCCCCGCTGTTGCTTTGCAGTCTTTCCTTGACTGTCTTGTCACAGCTGTGCCTCTATGGCTAGTTCCTCTCTTGTTTTGCATCTGAATATCTGAAGGGTAGGGTAGGGGAGTGTGTGTGTGAGGTGGTACCTTTCCCTGATTTCATCCTTGCTGCCCTACTGTTGAGAGAGTAGAGGCCTTACTGTGCAGGCATGGAACCCACCTTGGCTACATTCCTTTCTAAGGAGGTTTGGAGCCTGAAAGCAGAATGAAAGTAGCTGGCTCCCAGAGTCCCCATTGTTTCAGGCAAGCTGGGCAGAGAACCCTAGCAGGATGAGGAGAAAGATGGGATATCAAGAAGACCAGGGAGAGGCAGTGTCTGGATAACCACATCTTCTACACCAGAGAATACCCTGTGTATTTGGGTCTGGGGCTAGGGGAAGAGAAGTGATGCTAGCAAATCTGCAAGGTGCTTGCTTGCAGGGAAAGCAAGTCTTGAAGGTCAGGCAAAGGCTTGGCCCTGATCCTGTAAGCAGTGCGGAGTAATTTGGTTAGAAGAGGAGTGATACACTGAAATCAGGGTTATAAGAAAATGAATCTGGCAAGGGTGTGCAGGATGGATGAAATAGAAGAGGGTAGATGGGGCAGGATGTCAATGTTACAGCAGGGTGTAACCAGAGGGAGCTCAGCTAAGAGGCTTCTGTAGTCTTCAGAGGACATAGGGTAGCAGCTGAAGAGCTGGAGTGGAGAAGGTAGCTCTAAGAGGCCCTTTTTTGAACTTCTGCTCAGAAAGAACCTAGTGAGTGATTTGCTGTTCACATCTCTAATCTCTACCTTGATGCTGCATGGTAGGTAGCATTTTCTCCTTTTTTACAGATAAGGAATTTGAGTTTCTGAGAGGTTAGATTTCTCAAACCATATAGCCTGTGAGGGGTGAAAGCAGCATTTTAGTTCTGGGCTGACAAACTCCAAGTGAATTATAATTCAATTGAACCAATGTTTGAGCTCCTGCTCCATGCTAGATGTAAATGACTATAAGATGAAGAAGGATCCATTCTGAACTGAACAGACATATGGGGGCCTGTATTTTCCAAGGCTGAGAATGTTAAAAACTCAATTGAGTGGCTGGTGGTGGGAGAATCAGAGCAGGGGTAATGGCTCAGTTTGGGATCTGTGCTACATCTGGAGTTGGTGGGATTCCCCCTTGAGAAGAGATGCTCCTCAAAAGGAAAGCTGCAAATTAGAGGATGGATGGGTGCAGGGGTAACTTGGATGGGCTCTGCCAATAACGTCTACAGTCCCCCCAAAGAGTACCAAGCCTGGAAGTCCTTTCTTCAGGCGCTGAACAAATGACTTTGAGAATAGGCCTTGGCTATGGAATTTAGGAATGGGTGATTCAAGTTCCAGATCATGTCAGAGGTAATTTTCTTTAAACAGCAGAGTAAATTCTGCACCTTTGTCCCCCTGGCACACTTTTATTTGAACCTTATTTTGACCTCTCAAACTTAGCTCCCAAGGAACATGTTCCATGGTTTGGGAGTGGTATGGGCTAGGATGGGTGCTGATGAGGAGAGCAGCCACAGGCTTGGTTGGCAGTCTTTGGATTCTGAAGTCAGCAGGCTATTTGGTGGGTGGGGCCAAAACAGTGGCTGTCAGTGAGATCTGGAAATTCTGCAGAGAGGGCTCAGCTGTGTTAAGACTCCTTGAGATGAGAGGGGCAGATAATGACTTCCTGGTGTGAGAGGAAACTCACACTCAGCCCTCACTTTCAGTCTTCCTCCTTTGATTAGGGACCAGCACAGGGCAGTAAAATGCCATGGAATTCAGACTGGTTAGTGTGGCTCTGTCTAAGGTGTGGCCTTAGGGCTAGTCTTTTTCCCAAGTGTAGGTATGTTCCTTATTTCTGACAAGGAGTTGCTATTCCCCATCAGACCTGATTAATGGATGGCTGGATAGAGCAAATGGGGAGCAAGGGAGTGGGGAGTACTTTTGTAAACTGATAAGTATTCTGAGTGGGTGAAGAATGTCTGTTGATTTGAGTTTTCTTTAATGTTGGTACTTTTATCTGAGTTTAAATTTTGAGCTTTGTGACCTAGTCTAAAGAACCTGACTAGCTGAAATTCCCAGGTAATATAGAACTCTTAGCTAGTAGTTGACGTGAAGCTCTTACAGGACAGGAGGAGAGGTTTCAGGACCCCCAAACCTGCCTGCCTTAAATGGGTTCTGCAATCTGCCACATCAAGACAAAGCATACTTTAGTGTGTAAAACTTTCAATAGAAAAACATTAATACAATTAATGTGCGCAAGAGAGATAATATAGTTAAAATAGTTTCCCATGAATTACCCAAAGTTATCCATCCCCTCAAGGGTAAATGCCCAGCCAAACAGGGTTTGGCCCAAAGCAGGATTGTCAAGGCCCCAAAATTTGCCACAAGTCTAAGGTACCTACTGGTAGGGACATATAGGGAAGGTGCAGAAGGGACAAGACAAGTCTGGAAGGAACAGAGCAAAATCAAGATAAAGGCTGCCATTGTCAAGCTCGCCATGGGTCTCTCATCCACATCTCTTTCAATTGCATCTTTCCATGTTCCCCAAGTTCCTGATACATGTTCAAGGCCAAAAAGCAAGCGTGGCTTCTTCTCATGCCTCTCTGCTCCGTGTACCTCCTGTAGAACTTTTTGTTCTCCATTTCTCTCCACTTCTCCTTAGCCAGGTTTTCTCTCAAGTCTTTTTCAAGCTTCACCTCCCTGCCCATGGCCACCCTTCCTTAAGGTGAAGCAGGGAACCTGAAACCTCTCCTATCCCTGGGGATTATTGCCTTTTTAGACAGCAACATTTTGGGTCCATGAATTTTAAAGTTTAGCTGAGAGAGCAACTGAAGTAGCCTGTGAGGGAACTACATAGTCATTCTCATTTAACTTTTGCAGAAACTAAGGCCCAAGGAAGTTTGTTGATTTACCCATAGATCCCTGGGGAGCACCCCACTCAATCCTGACTAAAGTAATTTTACTGCTAGAAATTATTCAACTATAGTTTGAATTAAATATATTTTTTAAAGATTCATTTATTTTTACATACAAGAACTAGGATACATGCCAGAGGTACGGGGTGGAAGAGGGGATGAGAAGATTCACCAAGAGACAGAGTAGGGAACAGAACAGGGAGATAAACTGAAATACACTGCTGAAGGGAGCAGCAGTGAGGCAGGAGAAATCTGCTGTACCATATGGGTCACCTCCCTGGTAGGGGGTTGAAGTCATGCTGCAGTGGCTGTGGATGCTTCATAATATGGTGCTTAACCCCTTGCGCCACCAGGGAAGCCCCAAGGTAGGCACTTTCAATAACCTAATTTTTCAGTTGAGGAAATGGAAAGAACTTGCTGGATTTCCCCCAGGTAGGCAGAACTTATTCCAGTACAGAACTGACTGACCCTAGGGAGACTCCCTATCTTAACCTTCCTATTCCCTCTCCTCTTTCCCCTGCCCCCACCCTCCTGTCACTTACACAGGGCAGGATTGGGCCCAGAGTAGGCTTGCCCCCAGAAAGACTACTTGAAGGTAATTTGAGGAACTGTGGTTGAGGTCATGCCTCTGCAGCTGTCACATGTATCTGGACACCTCTACTTCCCTGAATGCAGTATTCTCTAAGTTAGCTGAGATCCCCTGGAAGCTGTGCTAGAAGCACAGTGTGTAAGGCTCAGACTGCAGCTGTTTCAGCTTCACTGAGAAGGGTCCCTGGGGCAGGTTTGTGGCTGATCTCTTGCCTATGTTTTAAGAGGTGAAGAGAAGAAAAATGTTATGCCTTAGTAGTAACCAACCTTCTGTTGTTCCCATATGGTCTGAGGCTGGCTTTGGGAGCAGGGATGACAATAGCTCACACCCTGCCATGAAAGTAGCAGCTGTAATGAGTGGCTCCTGCCAGGGACACAGAGCAGTCTTAGCGGATTCCTTCACCACTAATCCACTTGAAACTTAGCCACACAGGTTGACAAACCGAAGGTATGAGGGGCCTTGTGTGTGACAGTATCACTTTCTTGATAGGAACCTTAGAGGAAGCTAAGCCCAACCTGGGAGAGCTGAGAGTCTATACCTTGCTATCTCATCTGTTCTATTTTTCCTGGCCAGTGAATTCTGTGGTCCCATCCCATTTAAGGGAAGGACAGCACTGGGACCGGATAGAGTTGCAAGGAGTGCGGAGAAAGGATCTGGTCCAGGCCTAGCTGGGTGCAGCTGGGCACAGAGGCTAGGAGCTATGGATATTCCCCACTACTTCCTTTCCTGCTGTCTTAAGGGGATTCAGGCAGGGGATATGTCTGACTTTGGGTAGGTAATATGACCCTTGGAGGGACTAGAGGGAGGTGGGAGAAGGCACAATTTCAAGACTTATGATTACCAAAAAATCATAGATCCTGGGTCTACTTAGGAGGTGGTACTGAAGCTGGAGGGAACGAATCTGTTTCTAGGGTACAACTCTGCCTTGCCCCTGCTTCCCCCATAACATTTAAATTGGCTTTAGTAGAAGACTTTGTAAAAATTCACATACATGTCTTTTGAAGGCTCCTCACACTTACCTCATCCTCAGCATGGGCCAAAACATCTGGCCCCAAAGGCCCTCTGAAGTGATTGACTTTCCCAAACGGGTTACTGTTTTTTTTTTTTAATATGTAGTCTGTTGCTGCCTAAGAAATGGGTTTGACGTAGAAGGTGGTGATAATACTAATAGCAATGTCAATCTTGCTCATTTATACTGTACTTTACAGTTTACAAAGTGCTTTTGATGTACATTATTGCGTCTATTCCTCATCCCACTGCAGTGGAATGGAAAGTTGGAGTAGAAGGGATAGATAAAGGAGGTGTCTCAGAAGTGTTCAAGGCTCAGGGAGTCTTGGCCTGTTCAAGATCCCCTGACAATGGCCTGGAAACCAGCACTGTTGTCCATGTTCTTTCCATAATATGCTGTAGATGCCTCTGGCAGGGAAAGAAACAATGTAGAGAGCAATGAGCTGGCTTCTACTCCAACTAGACACAGGATCAAGAGCAAAAGAGCACCAACGGTCTGGAAGGCATCCCTCTTTGATACACATTTTGCCCAATTTCTCTGTTCCTAAGAACTCCAGCTCCAAACCCAGTAGGACAATTCAGCCTTCAAGTTACTAGGATGTCTAGGTCCATAAGATTTTTCACTTGACTCTTAAGTCTTGTTGCTCAGTCATGTTTAGTTTAGTAGTCTTATTAGTCCCTCCCCCTAAATCACTGCCATTCCATTCACTCCTGTCTAAGAAGGTTTTGATTGAATACCTCCTTTTCGTGGCAGCTTTTCTGAACCCAAAGAGTGTATTTCTGCCTTCAAAATTTATCCTTAGGTATAACAAATAGATATGATGAATGATACCCAGCTTATGCAATAATGGGGGTGGGGACAGGAGATCTATAAGGCCTACATCATGTTGTGCTTTCACACTGTTATCTATAGAACTCTTTCTGTTAGTCTAGGTCTCCCCAAAAGCAAAGACTTGTGTATTTCCCCATTTTGGTCTGCCTTGCAATGCTGAGATCAGTGTCTGTCATTTACCCAATGGTCAGAAGTACTTCATTTCATGAATTCCACAAAGGGGAATGCAATTTCACAAACAATTCCCCCTACTGCCACCCCAAGTTCCCCATGCCTAGCATCATAATGAAAAGTAATTTCAGGACTGTATTAAAAAAATCTGTGCTTTGGATTGTGGGGGATTCCTATAGATGATAGGGCCCCTATTCCCACCAGATCCCAGGACAGTGGTTATACTAGTATGTATGATTGTATATTTGGGGGCTGGCAGTAGCTATTGGGATAAAATTGCAGGACTGTGTCATGTAAAAAGATGTCACATATAAAGCCCTAACCTGTACAGATTTCTGCAGATGACATTTTGTTCCCCTTTATTTTCTAGATAATCAGCCATTATTTTGTTCTAAGTGTAATATTCAGTTCTGTAGAGTGCTCCTGATGGAATCACACTAATGATTCAGGTATTAAGCCAAGCAAGGCACAAGTTACAAAATTAATATTTGCAAGGACCAGGCACTTCTGGAAGTGTCCTGTAATGAGGTCAGAGGTGAGACTATAGCTGCCAGCTTCTTTCCACCCCAGTGCTCGTCTATAGGCTCCTACTATAGGTGAATATGTGAGTCTTAACTAACTGGCAACCAATCACAGAGCAAAGCTGATGTTCTGACCAGCTGTTACCAAGATATCAGTAGTGTTCTCGTGTTCTCTCTCTCTGTCTCTGTCTCTCTGTCTCTGTCTCTCTCCCTACTCCAGAGAAAGGGGACACAGTTCAGAGTTAGGAGGGATTTCCCAAGGTGGGATCATATGGTTTTAACGGACTGGTCACTGATCCATCTATCTACCAGCTGCTGTCACTGGAATGAATACATCAGACCTAGTAGGGGAAGGGTTGAATATAACCAGAATAATGAGAAAAATGGAGAATAGTCTGCTTCATGGTACTAAAAAGTGAAACTTGGGGGCTCCAGTTGCTGAGGGTTACATTAAAATCTTTCCCCAGAGGTCAACAGAGATTTCTGACTTAGATCTATCCCTCAAATAACCCTAAGACAGAGAGGTATTGCTGAGCCTCCTGGACTAAGGATACTGGAACGTAGAGAATACCTTGCCCTGAGGCCACCATCCCTATATAGCAAATACTGGATTTTAGCTCAGGAGTATGGGTCTGCAAGATTCCTCCTCTAGGCTTCTGTAGGTCCCAGCATGGTCCTATAGGCAATTTAGGGAGCCTGTAAGAAGGCGGTGAAACCTGAAACCTTCAGGTCTACTTTTCTTCCCAGATCCAGGCAAAATATCAATGAGCCTGATGTGAAATGGAGACCTGGACCCTGCAGAGCCCAGTGAGGACTCAGTAAACTGTTTTGCCAGAGACTTTCCAATAAGACTGTGACATTAGAGCTGAACTCCCTCCTGCCTTTCCTTCCTCTCTCTACCCTGCTACCTTTGATAACCCCTTCTGTAGCCAATAGCACTCGTGAGTTGCTCTCACATCTGCAATTTTCCCAACCTACTGTTCCCCTAAATTTAGAGTGGCCTGAAGTGGTGAGGGTCTGGGAGTGATGACAGCTTGTTGTTCAGTGTAGGGTTTCACTGCTTTGGGGCCCAGAGGAGCCTGGCCCAGCAAGGCCCCCAAGCATAGGGAGTGCTTTAAAGTTTCCCCTTCATTTCTACCTTTTCTCTCTGGTTACACGCAGGGCTAAAATCACAGACACCTGTGAAACCAAAACTAGTATGGGTGCTTGCTCACCAACACTGTCTCTGTTTTTGTTTTTCTTATCTCCAGATCCAATAGAAATGCTTCCTAACTGATGATGTTATAACAGTGCCTGGAAGTCCGAGGCTGAATTTTCAGCTGAACATACCTGAGTTGTTGCCATCACCATGGAGACCCAAAAGGATGAAGCTTCTCAGGCCAAGGAGGCAGCAGCTTCTGGAGACACCCAGGACCAAGGAGCAGAGAAAGGAGGCAAGAACAAGGCAGCTGAGATAATAGAAGGCCCAGCATTAGAGCTACCCATACCTGGCCCAGGTAGGCTGAAGAAAACTGCCCTGAAACTCTTTGGTGGCAAGAAAGGCATCTGCACCCTGCCTAGTTTCTTTGGAGGGGGACGAAGCAAAAATTCTGGGAAAAGCAGCTCTAAGAAGGGTCTTAGCAAGAGCAAGACCCATGATGGCCTGAGTGAAGCAACCTGTGGTCTTAATGACATTGTCAGTGAGGGAACCGGCCTTTTGGTACCTTTGTCTGAGTCTCACTGCCAACTTCCTAGCTCCCAGAGTGCTCATGGGGCTTTAGAGACAGGCTCCAGATATAAGACATCTATAGCTGGAGCCATAGAGAAAGCTGGGGCTGAGAAGCCTTCCACTGTGCCCAAGCCAAAGAAAGGCCTGAAAGGTTTTTTTAGCAGTATCCGCCGTCACCGAAAGAGCAAGGTCTCTGGGGCTGATCAAAGTGAGCCAGGGGACAAGAGGCCTGAGGAAACCAGAGCCAGGACTCATGAACTGGTGAGCTCAGTCTTTCTACCCCATGCCGAGGAGACCCTTCAAGCTCCAAGAAAGGAAAATATCAAATCCCAAGATGCTCCTGTGCCAAAAGTTTCTTTAGTACCAGAGCCTTCTCCAGTAGATACCAAGAAGACAGCCTGTAAAGATCCAGAAAAATCTATGGAGACTTGTGCCTCAGCACCTTTGCAGCCAAAATCTGACCCTAAATCCAGTGACCTAGAGGAGCCCCACAGCCCAGGAGCAGGGAAGAAGGTGATAGCAGAAGAGGTAAATATGCCCAATGGCCCTATGGGAGACCAGTTGAGTCTCCTGTTTGGGGATGTCACATCCTTGAAAAGCTTTGACTCCCTGACAGGTTGTGGTGACATCATAGCAGAGCAGGACATGGACAGTATGACAGACAGCATGGCCTCTGGAGGACAGAGAGCCAACCGAGATGGTACTAAGCGAAGTTCCTGCCTGGTGACTTACCAAGGAGGTGGGGAGGAAATGGCCTTGCCAGATGATGATGATGAAGAAGAAGAGGAAGAAGAGGAGGTAGAATTAGAGGAAGAAGAGGAAGTCAAGGGGGAAGAAGACGATGACTTAGAATATTTGTGGGCAAGTGCCCAGATGTACCCAAGACCCAATCTGAACCTGGGCTACCATCCTACCACATCCCCAGGCCACCATGATTACGTACTCCTTGACCCAGTTCAGTCTTACTCTGGTCTAGCCCCTGGGGACCTTTTGACTCCTCAAAGTGACCAGCAAGAATCTGCTCCCAATAGTGATGAGGGTTATTATGATTCCACCACACCTGGATTTGAAGATGATTCTGGTGAGACCCTGGGACTTGTCCACAGGGATTGCTTACCCCGAGATAGCTACAGTGGAGATGCCCTTTATGAGTTCTATGAACCTGATGATAGTCTTGAGAATTCTCCGCCTGCAGATGACTGCCTTTATGACCTCCATGGTCACAACCCTTTCTTGAACTTTGAGTCCTTTTCTTCCACCCGGCCACCTGGGGCAATGGAGACAGAGGAGGAACGACTAGTGACCATTCAGAAACAGTTACTGTATTGGGAGCTTCGGCGGGAACAGCTTGAGGCCCAAGAGGCATGGGAATCTCATGCCCGAGAGGCTCATGCCAGACAGGTCTACACCCAAGAAGAGCATGCCAGAGAGCCCCATACCCGAGAAGTCCACACCCGGGAAGCATATGTCAGAGAGACCCAAATACGAGAGGCCTATGCCAGGGAGGCCTGTGATAGGGAGACCAAAGCCCGAGAAACTCAAATCCAAGAGGTCCAAGCCCAGCAGGAAAAACCTATCATCGAGTATCAGATAAGGCCCTTAGGCCCATCAGTGATGGGTCTGGTGTCAGGAGCATCAGGAACCACTCAGACTACTCCCCGGGGAACCACCTCAGCTTTCCCTGCCACTGGGAGCAGTGAGCCAGACTGGAGGGATCTCCGTCCTCTAGAAAAGCGTTTTGAGGGAAACTGCTCTAAGAAAGATCAAAGTACCTGTCTGATGCAGCTCTTCCAGAGTGATGCTATGTTTGAACCAGATGTGCAAGAAGCAAATTTTGGAGGGTCTCCTAGGAGGGCCTACCCAACTTATTCACCCCTAGAGGAACCAGAGGAAGAAGAGGTTGAGAAGGAAGGAAATGCCACTGTGAGTTTCTCACAGGCCCTTGTGGAGTTTACCAGCAATGGGAACCTTTTTTCCAGCATGTCCTGCAGTTCTGACTCTGACTCATCCTTTACTCAAAACCTCCCTGAATTGCCCCCCATGGTAACCTTTGACATTGCTGATGTAGAACGGGATGGGGAAGGCAAGTGTGAAGAGAATCCTGAGTTTCACAATGATGAAGACCTTGCAGCCTCCTTGGAAGCTTTTGAGCTGGGGTACTACCAGAAACATGCCCTCAACAACTACCACAGCCGCTTTTACCAAGGCCTGCCCTGGGGTGTGAGCAGTCTCCCTCGATACTTAGGACTTCCTGGCATTCATCCTCGACCTCCACCTGCTGCCATGGCCCTCAACAGGAGGAGCCGCTCATTAGACACTGCAGAGACTCTGGAACTGGAACTCTCCAATTCCCACCTAGCCCAGGGCTACATGGAGTCTGATGAGCTACAGGCTCAGCAAGAAGATTCAGAAGCAGAAGAGGAAGATGAATGGGGCCGGGATAGTCCCCTCTCCCTTTATACTGAACCCCCAGGGGCCTATGACTGGCCTTCTTGGGCTTCCTGTCCTCTCCCAGTAGGGTCAGACCCTACCTGGGTAAATCCCAGCCACTTGGCTGGGCCTTCTAGGCAGTCTCCATATGGGCAAACAGCCTGTTGTGTACCTTCTGTGGCCATGCCGATGTTGTTATCAGTACCAGGGCCAGAGCCAAGGGCACCTAGGCAATCTGGGCCTCAGCTTGTTCGGCCTTCACACCTACCCCTGCCCATGGGTCCTTGTTATAACCTCCAACCACAGGTCTACCAGAGTGTAAGGGCCAGGCCTCGAGATATGCTGCTACCTGTTGATGAGCCCAGTTGCTCCTCTGGTTCTGGAGGTTTCAACCCCAATCTGCCGTCTCAAACCAAGCCTGTGGGCATCACCCATGGCATCCCTCAGCTGCCCAGAATTTGGCCTGGGCCCCCGCAGGCTCAGTCCATTCGTAATGGGGCTTCCAGCTTTAATCTATCAAAGGAGAGGGCCGAGCAAGGTGCCTCTCTCCCCACCAGCTACTCTTCCACTGCCATGAATGGAAGCCTAGCCAAGTAGTCATCAGTACTGGAGTGGGGACATGGGGCCTGAGCATGTGAATGGGAATCAGGGATTGGACAGAGGGGTGGGAGGGTAGGGGTTGCTGTTCAACTTGAAAATCCTTTTGGCCAAGGAAAGCTCCTATGAATTTTTGTTTTCCAACTTTCCTCTTCTGCCATCTGTGGCCACATTCAGCTCAAGTACATCTGACCTGGGAGGTTGCTGCTGCTGTGCTCTGATTTTTGCTTTCAGGGTTTCTTGTAACCCATGCAAAGTTTGGGGAACTATAATGTTGTGCCTATTCCAGTTGCAGAATTAGAGATGATAGATAGATAGATAGATAGATAGATAGATAGATAGATAGATAGATAGATAGATAGATAGATAGATGTGTGTATATATATATATACACTACACATATAGCATGCATCCTTGACACAGGCTGAACCCTTAGTGCCCCCATCCTGCCAAGTAATACCCCTCCCCCACAAGTGATTGATGAACCACTGATGAGAAGCCAGCTCTGCACTATCCCCCACTTGGGGACAGGGGGCTATTTCTTTTACTAATATGAAATTATGGTACTGATCCTACTCTATCCCTCCCTTGTTCTTGCCAATGCTGCTACCATTACATCATCTTATTATAATCTATTCAGTTAGCTGTCCTTAGAAACAAGTAGCATGTGCTTTATTGCCTATTACTGTAGACTTTCGCATCATAACTGGATGGGGGCCTTTTAACCTGACCTGCCATAACTTGGGTTGAAGATAAAATGCTGATCCCCTGAATGGAGTGATCAAACTCATCCAGCTGCAAACAAGACAAAATAGTGTTCTATCATAGACAATGCCATATTCTTGATCTCTGGAATGATAGTATTTTTTCCTTAAGCATATGACCTGCCTGAATTACAGAAGTTTTTGAATTTTAGTTTTTTTTCTCCAGGAAGTTTTCATGATATCACAAGGAACAGATTCTTTTAATTGAGATACAGAAAGAGAAACAACGAAAATTAGGGGTTGGCTGTAAGAATTGGGATTTTTACAAGTTTCAGGGGAAGGATGGGAAAAAGATGTCTATTTGTCCCAGCTAGCAGGAGAGGATTTTGGAGCTCCAGGCAACCCAGCTTGGGAAAAACTGCTTACCCCTTCCCCTGGGGGCGAGCAGGGGTGGGGGGGTAGTTTCTTGAGCCTTTCCCATTTTGATACTGTAAATAGGCTCAGAATAGCACTCCCAAGAGATGGGATACCAAAGGCATATTAAGCTGCTGTTCTAGGCTCTCTAATGAACTGTTTTCCAATTAGTCAAGTTGTTAGTATTGTCAGAGAATGAGACTTCTTGAGAGGAAGACTTACCTGTTATGCTATCAAAATGGAGGACTGATTTACAGGATGGTTGCAGCGCTCTATGGAATAAATGGCATCCTCCCTTCTCACATCCACACAGTTTTTATGTTAAACTAGCTTGTAAATAACTGATAGGAAAGACTGTAAGTAAGATATTGATAGCAGCCTCAACCTCATTCATCACCAATAAAGAGGGTTCCTTTGAGATTTCTTTATTGGAAATAGGCGTATGGAAAATGTTTTGCCTGGAAGTGTGGACCTAAATTATAACCTATCTCCATGACTGTTAAGAGAAAGGTTAACAGGACCTCTTGCATTCCTAAGATATAGCGACTTAGTTTGGGAAGATTCACCGTTGGCCCGCCCAAGTCAAGGTGACTTTTTGGACAAACTGCCCCTTAACTAAGGGATGTGCTGGTCTGTGTCACTGTTTGCCAGATTACAGCTGGGCCAGTGCACGTCCTGAAAAAGCAAACCTGGTTGGTGTCTATCTGAAAGCACCACAGGAGTTTGCATGGTACCAACACCACTGCTCAAGTAACCGAGAGCAGACCCCTGACTGACTTTGTCTACATTATGAATGAATCCATTCTGGAGTGGAAGTCATTTCTCACCCCAAGCACAGCATTCCAGGAGATAAGTACCCCCAAACTGTTGGATTTACCACTAAAGCTGTCCTGGGAGAGTAGGGCTAAACTTGGCTTAGCTATTTGGCAGGAAGTAAATACTCACCAAATGCCTTTACGACATGGGAAAATCCACCACTGCCTACATTTCTACTTGTCCATCAGGGCAACTCAAGCTTCCTGTCTGTATGTCTGCATAGCCACAGCAGGTAGAGTTATCATCAGCCTCCAGAGCCCACTGGGCCACCAGTCTATCCAGGAGGAGAAAATGTGCATAGTCAGCCTTTGGTCAAAAGCCTAGAGCTACCTAAGGACAAGAGGGCACCAAGAGGGAATGCTTCTTGGAAGCGCAGTCATATCCCAAACATACTTTTGCTGGGCTTTTGAAGGTCACATACCACAGAGTAAGGTCTATGATTGAGCAGCAATTCATGGTTTGGACAGCATCACTAACGATCTTTTCACTGTCCTGGTGTGCCCAGGGACAGGTTGTTCACCATTAGAAGTGGTAACGTCAGGATGCATGGCTTCAGAAACAGACCTCTGAATCTCACTCTAGATCCAAGCACTTTATAGCTAAATACCAGCTGCTGCCTAGAAAAGGAAAGAAGACTTGCCTGGGTACATGTGATGGTGACACTGAGAGAGGCAACCAAGCTCCAGGCCTCTCCCCAAATGTAGGCCAATTCTTGCTTGACTTGCACCAAATATGCCCCAGATCACCAAAAGTGCACAAAGATATTGGGTCCATATCTCCTGAGTGGTGACCAGATGAACATCATGTCTCCATTGTGAGGTCCTGAGATAATGATTGTGTATATGACTTCAAGGGGAAATACAACTTGAGAGGAGGTAGCTGCTTCATGGTGCTACCAAGCAGGCGTATCTAAAGCCAGATCGTTCTGATCCTGAGATTTCTCCAATAGACAAGTCCTCAGTCTCTCCCAGGGCTGCCAGTTTCTTGGTGCTTTCATACCTTCAAGGGAACCCTGCTTTGCGGCCCATTTAAGGTCTGCTTTAGCATGGGCACCAGTTCACTAGCATCCTCGACCAACACCAAACTCCTTCCTCAGTGCTATACCAAGGAGCGGAATAGCTTTCCACACCCAGGCTTGTGTCTCTCATCCTGCTTTCAGCGACTTTCCTACCCTTGCCAGTGCCACCAACCCACCTGCCCTTGGCCTCTGGGCCCAGTTGCTAAAGGGAGGCATGGGTGGTTTTAGCAGGGAAAATTCAAGTTTACCCATGTGTAAGTTGCATCCATGTTTTAAATATATATATATATGAAAGTCAATTATCTATTTTTGTATTGTTTGCATTTTATATTCATGAAAAACTGTATCAATTCTTTTCTGATATATTTTATTTTTAAGCAGTGCTGTTTACAATTTTAAAAAAAGTCACAAAAATTGCTGCTGCTTGTGCAGAGGGCTGGCATCTCAATTGCCCAGGGTCCTCCCTTTTACCCTTATTCCACTACTGATGTATCACACTATCCATACTCTCCCTTCATGATAGGACAGTAAATGATACCCAGGTACTAAAAACAAATGCCAGATGACTCAGACATGGAACATGGTAAACAGTGTTGTCATTTATGGTTTCATTTTTTTTTCTTTTAAACTTTACCCCCTCTATATTCTCTCCCCTTTGAAAACCAGAGTGCCCGTGTTGTGCTATTTGCCATGTTGAGTTTCTCCAAAGGAACATTTTGAAAATATCCAGTAGGGAGGGTGGGGGTTTCCAACCATGCCCCATTACCCCAAGAAACTGCAGGAGACAGATGACAGTGATGCTTGAATAATCAGGAATTGGCCATCTCATTGAGTAAACCCTTGCATGGGATTTTTCAGGAACTCAGTTGATTGTGACACTTGTTCATAAGAGACATTGGGGAACTTCTTGACCTCTTTTGCTGCTTTGGGGAAATATCTACCCCTGCCACCATTCCCTCTCCCTAGATGTGCTCCAGCTCACACATGGATCGTACTCTGGGAAACAGTGACTGTCAGGGTGCTGGCCTGATCATAATTCTCCACCCTATACTATAGTCATTCCAAAGAAGAAAATCCACATGGCATGTATATGTGTGAGGGTTGGGGCTTTATTATTATTGTTACTATTGGTGCTTATTTTTCCTGCATTATAATAGGGGTAGGGTGGGGGTAGGGAGAAGAAGCCAGGAATGTATATTTAGGTCATGTTAAATAAAATGACTGGGGGCCAGAAGGAATAAGTTAGGCACTGCAATACATCCCCACCTTAGTTGTAATAGTTCTTTCTCTCCCAGTGCAGAAAGGGGAGCATTGCCCCTGGCTGTGCCCTAACTTCCCCTTTCCCATCACTGATTGTGACCCATCTTGATTGTGACCTCTCAATGCACTGCCTGTTTGTAACAGCATATATTTATTTTGCTGAATGTTAATAAACTGGGTTCAAGAGGGACCCCCACAGTCACTGAAGTGCATTCTTGTGGTTTTTTTCCACAGCAGCATGTCTGTGACCCATGGTTGTTTTTGCCCTGGATAGGAAATGGAGAAAGCAAGAAGATGGGCAAGAGGTACCCAGCAGGGGAACTAGAAACCAGAGCTATAACTGGACGTAGAGAAAACTCAGTTCTTCATCCAAGCCATACCTGAATCCCAGTCAAATGTTCTGTTGGTAAACTCTGTCATACTTTCCACATTCTTGAAAATTGCCAGGGCTGGATAGCATTTCTATAATTAACCTCAGTTCATGTAAGTGTGCTGGCCTCCCCATCAGCTAGAAGATCAAAAGGATGTATGTAGTGGTAGGATTTTCAGGTCAACCTGCAAGAATGGCATCCTTTTTATTCAGGTTTATATGCAGCTGCCTGCCCCACCCATTCAGCTGTAGGGCTGGGTAGTGAGCATGTGTCTTTTGCCTCTTGTTACAAGGAGCTACTATTTGTAGTACACCACAATAATAACCCATTTCACTTTGGGATTAAGTCCTGATATCCAGGCCCGTCCTAATCTACATAAGAATCACCTGGCCCCATTTATGCCATCAATCAGGCAAAGACAATTGTATTACTAGCTTTAGCTTCTCTAATCCAACTATTATCTTTCACTCCTGGCAAATAATAACTCCTGATGTGGGCTTCCTTGAGTTCTGCCCAGTTGTCATTTTCATATCAAAATGCCCTAAATAGGGCCTCCCTGGTGGCACAGCAGGTTGAGTGCAGCACTGTGAAGCATCCACTGCACAGCAGCGTGAGTTCAATCCCGACCAGGGAGGGGGCCCAAATGGTGCCCCAGACCTCTGCTGCTTTACCCGCTGCTCCCCTCAGCAGTATATTTCAGTCGATCTGCCTGTTCTGCTCCCCACTCTGTCTCTGGTGAATCCTCTCACCTCCCACGACTCTGGCCTGTACCCCAGATTTAAATAAATCTTTAAAAATGCCTGAAATAATAGCTGCTTTAAAGTGCTGTGAACAGTGTTGTTACAGACACAATTGATGGGCTCCTGGGTCTTTTCCAGATTAGCAAAGAAGCTTGGTGATCCCTATGACCTAATGAATCAAGGAAAGCTGAAGTGTAGGCAAATTAGCAAAAAAGGGGCACCTCCTGGCAATGGAGCAGATAAGTCATAGAAATTGAATTCTATACCCATAGAAAGAGGTCATACCTGCTCTGAATTTTTGGAGAAAGACCCTCTAGGAGTGTCCATCAAATATTATTACATCTATTGGTACATTAATGGTGTCATGAGAGACCTGGGCTTCTTCCCTAACTTTTGCTCCTCAAATCAACTGGGATTGGGTAAATCCCCTCTCTTTCTAAGTTTCATCTTCCCCATCAATAGCATGCAGATAGTACGAACACAAATATGACTAGTTTCTATATGCAAGTCAGAAGATTGGGCCACCTTAAAATGACCTATGGAACATTTATAAGTACTTAAGTCCAGCACTCTCCACCCTGAATCTCACTTAGTTGGCATAAAGTGGAGTTCTGTTTCATAGTACCCCACATGACTGGTGCATTGGACCTGCTAGACAAGAATAGTGGTTAAGAGGGACCTCCCTGGTGGTGCAAGGGTTTGAACGCTACACTCTGGGGCTTCCGCAGTCACAGTAGCACTAGTTCAATCTCTGGCCAGGGAGGTGACCCACATGGCCTAGAAGACCTCTCCTGCTGTTACCCTCAGCAGTGTATTTCAGCCTGTTATGCTCCCCACTTTGTCTCTGGTGAATCCTCTCACCATCACCCCCACACCTCTGGCCTGTACCCCAGCTCTTGTATGCATAAATAAATAAAATCATTTTTAAAAAGTCTAGTGGTTAGAGCTCTTCATGCTCTTCTATGACTACTGATGCTGTCTCCACTGTGGCCCCCTGGGAAGTCCTTTGTAACACTGGAAGGGAGTGTTGTGGAAGCAACCTCCTAGACCTGCTTTAGCTCATCAAGAAAACCACCTTAATCAGCTCCTTCACTGTTCTTTGATCCACTTGAGGGCTGGGGTTGTGCCTAATGAATGGGCTGCCTTTGTTCCCAGTTGCTGTTTAAAGCAGATGCTATCCTGACTGATAAAGGATATTTATACTAGTATTTTGGAGGATGCTGAGGGCAAATTGGTAACTCTCCATTGCCCCCACCCTGACTGAGAGTGGGTCCTATTGACTGTGTTCTCTTTCTGGGTAATTACTAGACTTTGGACTTCACAGCTATGGGGAGACAAGCCTAGGCAATAGAAGCAAATAGTCTGAGCAGCACTTTCTAGTTTGCAAATGCCTTACATGTCCATTATCTTCTAAAAGGTCCCTCAGGCCGGTAGGCAGATCAGATGATTTCATCCATATTTTGCAGCTGAGGAAATGGAAGTATGGAGGGAGAAGTAAAATGATTTGTTCATAGTAATATAGGACATTGACTTAGTCAAGGTAGAAAAGAGGGTGGGGCAGTAAGGGTGGAAGATAGTGTGGAAGAGACAATTTGCTGCTAATTATTCTCCAAGTACAGAATGAATAATATTGATGTGTGCCAGGCACTAAAACTGTATTATCTTTTATAATCCTTTCCTTAATTCTATGAGATTTATCTGCATTTTCAAATGAGAAAACTGACTCTCAGGTTGAGATTCTTGCCAATGTTCACATATATGACAGACTCCCAATCTCACATCTTTTTCCATTGTACTTGTAATGATGTTGCTTGTTAGCTATACATTAGGGTTAAGTAAGTGTGAATACTAGTGACATCTGCAACAACAGACTCAAAATCAGAGTATCCAAAACCTAAGGAGACTACTTGCTGACTCCTTCCCTCATTAGGCCCACCCAAGCCTCCCAGCTCTAAACTTTATGGCCTTGTGAGCTTGTGGAGGGATTTCTCTCCCCCATTCACATCACTGGTTTTGAATCTCTGAGAATTACTTCCATTAGTTGGACCCAAACCTCCTTCCACTTAAATCTGGTAACAAGTGACCTGGAAAAGATGATGAATAGTAGAGAGAGTCAATATACATGAGCATTTAGATGACTGTAGAATGGGCCTCACATCACTTAGCTCTTCCCAATCAGTCAAGCGTTACCTCTTGAGGAGTTATTTAATTGTAAATCACTTAATAGCTACAGTGGGAAACAGAATCATTCTCTGGGAGAAAGATGCCATCTGATGATCTCATGAAAGTTGCTTCCCTCTACTCATTCATTTCCTTTCCTGCTTTTCTATTTCCTTCCTCTGGATGTCTGAGTGCATTTTGTGTGTGGGGGGCGGGGAGTAGGTTCATGAGAACTCCCAAGGTCTCCTGTGCTGCATCCATCACCCACAGGATATGAATGCTCTCCCTGGTCACAAATATTGTGGTTAAAAGAAATAATTATGTATGGGAGTAGTGGGAGGGAGTGGATGAAATGGGTAAAGGGGATCAATTTTATGTATGGAAACTAGACTTTACCATTGATCATGTTGTAGTGTGCAAATGTTGAATTGTAATTTGAGCACCTGACACATTATGTTATAAGTCAAGGTTATCTCAATTTAAAAAAATTAAAACCATCCATGATCTCAGATATGGATGGGCAAAATTATTCTTTGCTTATTTTCTTTATTTTTAAAAATATTTATTTATTTATGCATACAAGCACTGAGGTACAGGCCAGAGGTGTGTGGGGGGGGTGAGAGGATTCACCACAGAGAGCAGGGGAGCAGAACAGGCAGATCAGCAGAAGTACACTGCTGAGGGGAGCAGCGGGCACAGCAGGAGAGGTCTGCTGTGCCATGTGGGTCCCCTCCCTGGCCAGCAGCAGGGATTGAACTCGTGCTGCAGTGGCTGCGCTTTGTTCATAGTGCGTTGCTTAACCCACTGCGCCACCAGGGAGGCCCTGCTTATTTTCTTTAAAAGTAATTAAATTCTGACTTCAAGCTACCCATCCTAACTGGGAAGAAGAAAATCCCATGTCAGTTATGGCTGACTTAATGGTCAGTCATGAGTAGTAATGGAGTCTGGGAAGTGCTTATGATACTCAGAAATTAAGTCAAGTGCAACAAACCTCTTGTCTATTCTAGTCACCGCTGATCCTCATTTTCCACACCAGCAGTAGAGGAGGGGATGCTAAGAGTCTTGGCAATTTAAGTTCTGCCTCCCTGTAAGCACCTTAAGGCCATCTCTTCCTCATATTTGCGGTACCCCAGACTTAGAAGTTCTTCCTTTCTAAGTGGAACTGGGAGTAGTCAGGATCTCTCTCCTTTTTCCCTCTCAAGGATTTCCAAAGCCTCTTCCTTAGTAAAATATGTTCTCAATAGGGTTTTGGAGTTTTTCTAAAAGAATGATATGTTAACAACCTAAATGCCCAAAAAGAGATGATTGGATCAGGAAGCTGTGGTACATATACACAATGGAATACTATTCAGCAGTCAAAAAAGATAAACTAGAGTCATTTATAGGAACATGAATGGAGCTGAAAGGGATTATCCTCAGTGAAATAAGTCGGAAGGCAAAAGAAAAATACCAGATGGTTCCCCCCTCGGAGGAATAAAAGGGAACCAATTAAGGATCAAGGAAAATCATAACAACAATAACAATAATAATAATAAAAACACAACAAAAAGCCAAGGACAAATTGGGGACACTTGGTGGGCACAAGGGACTGAGGTGATAGTGCACTGATGACATGGTGATGGGGAATCCATGGGGATTACAATTCATGTCAAATATAAATAAATAAATAAATAGGTATTAAACAGAAAAAAAAATAAAAGAATCATATGTTCAGTGGCTTCATATTGCTTCTGCTTTTCATACAGTGCAATCCTTCTTATAATAGGTCGATCAAGGGCCTGAGGAACTCCATGGAGAAGGAGGATAGGGCGTGAGACCATAGAAGAACAACATACATAAGCAAACACGAGTGTTTTCATAAATTACAAATGCAGTAACATACTGCTTATTGGGGGGAAAAAAATTGAGGACACCAGGGTTTTAGTTCTTACTCTGCCTCTTAATTCATGGATATTTGAGTTATTTCTCAGAGCTTTATATTTTAATTTATATTTATTATATCATCCTTCATACTTGTACAATGTATGATTTCCCCATGAAATTCCTACCACCAATTCACCCATGATCCACCACCATAGTCCATTGTGCTTTTCACCTCCCTCATCCTGTAGAATGTCTCTGCTCTATAGTTGTCTGATGATTTTGATTCTTACTTTATTATAGTTACTTTTACTTTTTCCCCGACCCCTTATTTGGTTCCTCTACATTCCTTCTATCAGAACATGGAACATAGATTATATGGTTCTAGCCCTTTCTTCACAGTAGGACATCTCTTCATTTTAGTTACTGTCTCTTTCATTGTTCAAAAGTGTTTTAATATGATATGGTGCCAGTTGTTTAAATTTTCCTTCATTTAAGAGGGGATCCTGCACTCAGGGGGACTGCCAGAACACTAAGAGAGTGCACACCAGGTGCCATTACTGCAAGACAGGATACTGCAGATCAGGTACCCCATAAACCTCTGAGGGTAACTAAGAGAAAACAGGTTAAGCATACCAAGGTGAGTTGTGGGGCACGTACCAGTCAGAACTCTTGCCCTGTCTGAGATTTGGAACTAAGAGGGGAACTCTGGACTAGGCGGGCTGAAGTAGCACTGGGAAAGCACTTGCTGGGCACCATCATTGCAGGGCAGGGAGTTGTGGGTTAGGGGCCCCACGAAATCTCTCTGTGGAACTACAAGAAGGCAATTCAAGCAGATGGAGGTGAACTGGAAGGTGCTCCAGGGCCAAAATATGTGTGTGCCTGAGATCTGGACCCGAGAGGGGATACCTCACCAGGGGGCTACAGGAGCACTGAGAGAACACACTCCAGATGCCATTACTGCAAGTCAGGAAGCTGCAGGTCAGGTACCCCCCAAAAATCTATGAGTGTAGCTGGAGAAAGCAGGGTAAGAAGACAGAGAGTGAGAACAAACAAGGTGGCAAAAGGATGCTAGGATTAAAGTCTCCTGTAAAGATGACCAAAAAGGGATAAATTACAGCAACTTCCTGACAAGATCCAAATTGTTCTGACAGAGTTTGTGACCCCTCAGAAAGAAGGGGGATGTGAGAGAGGCAGGGAAAGGGAAAAAGGGAGATATCAACCCTGACCCCTTTTCATATCCCCCACCCATAAACCTGGAATGCAAAACTCAGGAAAAAGGAAGAGAGAAGATCAAGATTGGTAGAAACAGGAAAACACTGAAATATCAAAAAACTCCAGGAGATGAAACAAAGAGTGCTGAACGTGACCTGACTACCAGTTCCTGATATACCAGAAGGAATACCCCAAAGAAATACCTGCCAATACTAGCAACACACTGTCTCAATGAATAGAAAAAATTAGAAAACAGACATCAGGTAAGAGAAAAAATATAAATAACCAAGTAAGCCCCCAAGAGAATGTCACACCACAAAAAGAAAACCAAATAGAAGAACCTAATAACAAGGACATGGAAGAACTTCTCTTCCTACCAGAAGGAGAATTTAAAATCATCATAATTAGAAAACAGAAAGAACACAAAAAGAAAGAGGATTATATGATAAAAATAATTAATGAATTGATAATAATAATGAAGAAAAATAATTAATGAAGAAGGAAAAAGAGTCCCTAAGGAAGAAAATTAAAGAAATGCAAGAGATTAAGAGAATAGTGGAGAAGACAAACAATGCTGGGAAAAGCAATGGAAACAGAATTGAGGAAATGGAAGAATGAATTGGTACTCTCAAAGATAAGAAGTGAAAAGAATCAAAACAGAAAAGGAAAGAGAAGTTCAAAGGGAAACGGCTGAAGAAAAACTTCGAGAATTTTCTGATACCATGAGGAAAGGAAATACGAGTTATAGGAATCCCAGAAGAGAAGGAGAAAGACAAAGAAAACAAAAACCTATTCAAGGAGATAATTGAAGAGAATTTTGCAAATTAAAAAAGGAGATGAAAATAAAAATATAAGAAGTGAGACAACACCAAACTTCTATGATGAAAGGAAATCTACAGCAAGACACATAGAAATCCAGGCCCACATCAATAAACAAGAAAAAACTCAAAGAAACAAGCTGACCTCTCATCTCAATGAACTACAAAAGGAAAACCAAAACAATTCTAAAATCAGTAGTAGAAAGGAAATAATAAAAATTAAAGCAGAAATAAATGAAATAGAAATCAAAAAACAATGCAAAAGATCAATGAAACCAAAAGTTGATTCTTTGAAAAAATAAATAGACAAACCTCTAGCCAGACTAACAAAGAAAAAAATGGGAGAAAAGACAAATAAATAGGTTCACAAATGAAAGAGGAGAAATCACAAAAGACTCAGTAGAAATCAAAAGAATAATCAGAGAATACTATGAACATTTATATGCTAACAAACTCAACAATCTAGAAGAAATGGGCAATTTCCTAGAATGATATAACTATCCAAAGCTAGACAAAGAAGAAATAGAACAGACCAATTACAATCAGTGAAATCGAAGCAGTAATCAAAATTCTCCCCACCCCAAAAGAAGCCCAGGACCAGAACCAGGGGCTTCACAAATGAATTCTACTAAATGTTCAGAAATGAACTATCTATCCTATGCAAAGTCTTCCAAAAAATTGAAAACGAATGAATAAACCAAATACGTTCTATGAAGCCAACATTACATTAAAACCAAAACCAAACAAATACAACACAAAAAAGAGAACTATAGGCCAATCTCTCTCATGAACACTGATGTAAAAATCCTCAATAAAATCCTTGCCAACAGAATCCAAAAATACATCAAAAGGATAATATACCACGACCAAGTGGGATTTATCCCAGGGGCACAAGGATGGTTCGACATCTGAAAATCAACAATGTAATCCAACACATCAACAAAAAGAAGAATAAAAACCATGTGATCATATCAATAGATGGAAAGAAGGCATTTGAAAAAGTTCAGCATCCATTCATGATGAAGACCCTCAAAAATCCTTCGAATAGAAGGATCATAACTCAATATGATGAAAGCTATATATGACAAACCCACAGCTAATATTATCCTCAATGGTTAACTACTGATGTTAGGGGGAAAGGTAGTCCTAAATGGATTATGGGTGTGTGGACTCCAACCCCCACTCCAGACCATCAGTGTTCCAGAACCACAAATCCGATAAGATGATTATCGAAGAGTGGATCACTGGGACCTGAGGGTGGAGTTAAGCAGCCAGGCTGGCTATAAAACCAGAGGTGAGCCTTGGGCACGCTCTCTTACTCAGGAGCCAGACCCCTTCCTTCGGAGCCATCTCATTCGACTTGGAGCCAGCCCTCAAAGTGCCATTACTTAGATCTGGTAGGGTATTTGTGTATTTGTATCTCTTTCTTTTTCCTTTGGTGTTATTACTATTTTATTCCCCTTTCTTTCATAAAATAAAACCTGTTAATAACTTTTGCCACGTGTACCTGGAGTTGGGACTTTAAAGGTCTTCTGAACACGCGGGTGGAGGACCCAGTGAGGGGAACTCATTTTGTATTAGGGTTGCCCTGTAGCAGTTTGGCGCCCAACGTGGTTTGCCACGTTACACCTGGTGTTGACCACCCCAAGTAACTTTCCTTGAGTTGGTCACCGTAAGCGCATTAGCTCTGCAGGACACGTGGTGTTCTCTTTCTGTCTTGACTTGGGAAGTTTGCTTTTTCCCTTTCATACAACTCTCTCTTGGGTGTGGTTTTTTTTTTTTGTAAAAAAAAAACTGGCCTCAGGCATGAATCTCACCAGTTTTCTCCCTAGTTTGAGTTCTTTCAGTCTTCTCCCTAATTTAGGGTTAAATGGTCTTTTCCCATTAAATATCACCACAAGCTTTAAAATGTAAACAACTTGGTAAAACCTGGAGTATGGCAGATGGTTTTGATATTATTTGCGTCCATGGGTGGCTTACAAGTCATACCCACTTTGCACTCTGTGCTTCTGGGTGTGTTGTTTGTAATATGTTTAAACGTCATTTGTTCCATTCTTTTCTCTTTGAGAGGTGGACATTCTAATTCACCTAATATGCAGCAACAAATTCAGGCCCTTTCCTTGGACATTAACAGTTTGAAGGAGGAGAACCATATTAATTTTGAAACAGCCTTTAGAGCTATGCAGAGTCAGATACAAGAGGCTCTCCATAAATTGGAGGCGGCAGAAGAGGCTCCGCTTATGATGCAGAGAAAGGATAAACCCTCCTTTTCCCCTGAGGGCTACACAAGGATGGAGGTAGAAGAGGAGGATCATATTGTGTTAAATACTTTAAACCCACCTAAGGGTAATACTCAGCATGACAATGTCTCTCCCTCAGAGATACCTGAGGCTTCACAGGCCCCACTGCCCTCTGGGGAAGGAACTAAAATGTCTTCTCCTCCCCACACTAGACAGGGTACCCAATATAGATGAGAGCGCTGCTCTGAAGCAGGTCAGTTTCCTCTTTGGCAAATGCCGATGGGTAGCTTAAATGAGCATGGGCAGTCTGCTGGATATTTTTGGTCACACCACCCCTTCAGTACTGCAGACCTCCTAAATTGTAGGAACTCTGTCCCCTCGTACCGCCAAGATCCTAAAAGGATGGCGAACTTATTTGCCTCCAATTTCCTCTCTCATCACCCTAACTGGGCTGATAGACAGTCTATGTTACAAACGTTGTTGAACAGAGAATGGTCCTTAGGAAGGCCAGAGAGGAAGCTGATCATCTCCACCAATAGGATGGAGAATCCTCAGAGTCAGAGGTGGCTGTCCCAGTGGTTAATCCAAACTGGGACCCAAACAATGGGGGAATGGTAATGTTAGAGTTTTATAAGAAGTGCCTACTGGTAGGGCTACAACAGGGAATTCCAAAACAAAGAAATTTTAACAAAATTCTAGAATTGGAACAGGAAGCTAACGAGGATCCATCAGAGTTTCTTGAACGAATTATCCAGGCATATAGCACCCACACTGACATAAACCCAGATGCCCCAGAAAATACTCATTTGATCACTATGGCGTTCATTATGCATAGTGCCCCTGATATATGAAGGAAATTAGCAAAGGTGGATGGAATTACTGAGATGAGCCCATCAAAAGTAGTAGATTTGGCATTCAGGGTTTATAATAACAGAGAGAAAAAGAGACCTAGACCTGCAACTGTATTTGTACAG
>JAGFMF010011849.1:2453427-2474599 GCA_019455555.1 Galemys pyrenaicus | reverse complement strand
GACGGCCAGGGTGCAAGGCTGTTGGGCCCACACGGGACAGACCGTCACCCTCAAGTCACGCGTCCCTGCTGTGAACCAGCCCCACTCGAGGCCCTGGGCGGGGCACTGAGCAAAGCAGTGAGCCTTCTGCGTGAAGCTCATGTAGTATCAGGATGTCAGTGGATATGGTTTCATGATATTATTATTATTTCTAATCTGATATGATATACCATTATATCTGCAAACTTCTCTCCAGATCAGCTATCTTTAGTTTTTCTATGTATTCCTTTTACACGCATTTGTATTTCTTGCTTTTTGTCCTTCTCTCCACTGCCCCATACTTAGATAAACTGTGAGTAGTGTACCTTAATAATCCAGGTATGCTTCGCACAGAATCAAGTGAAAATATCAAGCCCCCATCCATATACTAGGTGCTATACACCCATTTCTATATATATGTTTTGCTGGACTCATCACGAGGGCACCCAGAGAGTTTAAAAAGCAGTAAGTTTTATATTAGCAATACCCCTACTGGCCTGTCCTACTCAAATATTTTCTGGTAAGCAACCACAGCATCGTGAGTAAAGCACACGTGGGATTCAGAGGCAGAAGATCTGGGCTGGTCGGTGTCACCCGACCTGTGGAATGACTTCAAGGAATTCACTTCATCTTCCAGCATCAACAGATGCACCCACCAGCACATATTCCCATGGCTACATGTAGCTGCAAGGGAGGCTGGGAGTCCGCACTGTCACATGTCAAATTAAAAACCAGGTTCTGCTACTCTAGAGCAGAGTGATGTCCAGGAATAAATAACACCTGTGGCCTGGGGTGTTCCCTGTCCTCCAACAAGGATCTCCTTGGCCTCCTCAGGCCAGCACATCTTTGTGAACTTCAGCCTGCCGGATTATGCTGTTGGCATCATCCTGCTGATTGCCTCCCTGCTGGTGCTCTGTGGCTGCCTGATCATGATCGTCAAAATCCTGGGCTCTGCGCTCAGGGGGCAGGTAGCTGCTGTCATTAAGAAGATCCTCAACACTGGTAGGTGCACTGACCCCATCCTGGGCCCGCTAGGACTTGGCAGCTTGACAGACATCCTGGAAAGGGAGGGCCTTAGAAATTAGCATCCCACAGTGCTGCACACAAGGCTGTCCAAGATGAGGGTGCCCATCAGGTGAGAGGCTGTGAGCACCTGCTTCCTATTTGACAAGTGGCCACCTTCTCACTGTGTTCTTACATGGAAGAGGGAGTAGAGAAGAAGCGAGGTCTCTCTTTTATAAAGGCACTAATCCACTCATGAGGGCTATATCCCAAAGCCCAAAGCCCAACTCTAACACAATTACATTGAGGGTTAGCATCTCAGTAGATGAATAGAATGGGGGCGATACCTTCAGTGCACAGCAGTTGGGTGCAGCATTTCTAACCTGCGATGTATAGTGAATGTGTATCTTTGTGTTCTCACCATACACCCATGCCTTGGATCCACCATGTAAATATGAAGGGGTAAGGATTCTAAAATTTTAGTATACATTTTCAGACCAATGTGTGGGGTGATTGGCATTTACACAGCTTAACAATCTTTTCCCAGCCCATTCCCACTGGGCCCTAAAGATGTTCCAACCAGGTCTCCATTTCATGTGTTACCTAGAAGGACAGTGAAGACCTGTTCCTTCTGTCTTCCAGACTTCCCCTTCCCCTTCGCCTGGGTGACCGGCTACCTGGCCATCCTTGTGGGAGCAGGCATGACCTTCATTGTGCAGAGCAGCTCCGTGTTCACATCTGCCATGACCCCGCTGTATGGTGAGTTTCACTCTGGTTCTCCATCTGACCACCATCGCCATGTTCCATATTCCCAGTGACTGATACAATAACCTCGTGTTCCCCCCAACGCACGCACCCCCCCAGGTTTTGGCGTGATATCCGTTGAGAGGGCGTATCCACTCACTCTGGGCTCCATCATCGGCACCACCACCACCGCCATCCTGGCTGCCCTCGCCAGCCCAGGCAATACTTTGAGGAGCGCACTCCAGGTCAGGAAATGCTGAGTGAAGGAAGAGTTGTGTGTCCATGTGTGGTCTTGTAAACAGATGGTTTCTAACAAGAGTCAAGCTTTTTTGTTATAATACAAGTGTTATTTGGAGGAAAAGTCACAACTAGACAGCTCAGAGAACAGTCAAAGCCCACTACTCCATAGAGACTCCCACTGCCAGTGGCATTGTTATTTATTTTCGGGGAAAAAGAAAACAATTTTTAAAAGAAAATACCGACAATATCTCTTATGTCCCTTTCACCCTTTCTCCCACTCCCCACCCTCTTCACCTCTGGTACCCCCAGTTTCATTATTAATGTCTTTGTCAGCTCATCAGCTTTGTCTCATACTATTGGTATTGGTGTTTACCTTTCTGGATAACTTAACATAATCCCCCCAAGTTTCTTCCAGTTTACTGCAAAGGGTAAAGTCTCATTTTTCTTTATAGTCAAACAGTATTCCATTGTGTAATATGCCCTGCCACATTAACAGACCTCTATCATGGGGTCTTTGGTAGTGTTCATATCTTATTTGTCATAAATAATGCTACAGTAAGCACTGTAGAGACTATAATGCTTCAAGTTCATGGTTTCATATTCTTTGGATCAATATCCAGAAGTGTGATTGCTGGATCATATGATATAACTACTTTGATTTTTGAAGATAAGTCAAGATCGCTTGTCAAAATGGCTGTACCAGTGTAAAAATCCCACCATCAGTGTATCAAGTTCTTTTTCATCCCATTTTCTCGCCAGCACTTGTTGTGAATCTTTGGAATAGACTCACCATTCTCACTGGTGGAAAGATGATGATTTCTCTTGTGATCTTGATTTGCTTTTCCCCTGTTAAAATGGTGGTAAACACGTTTGTATCTATCTGTTACCCATCTATTTATCTTCCTTGGAAATGTGTCGATTCAGATTTTTTGCCTATTTTTAAATTGGGTTATTTGTTTTTTGTATTTAATATAGTGTTAAGTTTTTTAGTTCTTTTTTATTTTTAAAGATGTATTTATTTATACACGCAAGAGCTGGGGTACAGGCCAGAGTCACGGGAGGTGAGAGGAGTCACCCGAGACAGAGTGGGGAGCAGAACAGGGAGATAGACTGAAACACACTGCTGAGGGCAGCAGCGGGTGAGGCAGGAGAGGTCTGCTGCGCCATGTGGGTTCCCTCCCTGGTCGGGAATCGAACTCATGCTGCTGTGCAGAGCTCAACCTGCTGCACCACCAGGGAGGCCCAAGTTTTTAGTTCTTTCTTTCATTTTTTTGTCTCTTTCTTTCCCCCATCCTTTTAACCTCAGAGCTCTCAGGATGTTTATGATGTCCACTGGCTTTTGAACTGTTCTGTGTTATCAAATTGCCATGTAAATATCTAGTATTTGTTTTTATCATTCTGAATTTGTGCATTAGTTTACCATATTCCCCCAATTTGTTGACAATGACTGCATTTCATCCTTTCTTATTCTACTTAGCACTCCATGGTATGGCTATCCTACACCTTTTTGAGCCAGTCATCCATCAGTGTACATTTGTGCTATTTTTTGTCCTAGTTACTGCAAATAATGTTTCTGTGAATAGTATACAACTTTTTTGTTTTTGTTGTTCTTGGTAGTTTCACATTCTTTGTGTAGGTGACCATGAGTAGGATTGCTGGGTTATATGGTAGGTTCATTTTTAATCTTCTAAGGTAAATTCAGATTGTTTCTCGTAACAGGTGCCCAGTTTACATTTCCATCAATAGTGCAGTGGGGTTGCATGAGATGGTATCTCATTGTGGCTCTGACCTCACCTCCATTATTAGGTGAACAACTTTTACATGTCATTTGGCCTTTTGGATATCCTTTTTGGTGAATTGTTTCTTAACACCTGCTGTGTTGTTGAATTGTGTATTTTTATAATTCTTGGAATTGATCTCTTATATATTGGGTATTTTCTCCCATTCAATCTGGTGTCTTTTAGGTACTTCCATTTTTTTTCCCCATTGTATAGAAGCTTAACTTGAATTAATTCCAATTGTGTTTTTTTTTTTGCTTTAAATTTGTCATGGGAGTCACCAAAAATATCTTTATCATTGATATAATGAAAAGTATTCCCAATATGTCCTATAAATCTTATTCTAGAAGGTCTTATGTCTAAATTGTTAATCCATTTGGAGTTTATTTTTGTGTATAGCAGTAGGGTATGATAGCACTCCTTTCATGCAGTTATTGAAATGTTTTAGTACCAAATTTTTTAAAAAGTAAAAACAAATGGGGATGTTGATTTAATATTATACTTGATTTAGTTCATTAACATTTCAACTTAAATCAACACAAAAAATTAGTGTTGTATTTACATCCTTTTTTGGAGCCAGTCTTTGAAATGCAGTTAGTGTTTTCCACCCACAGCACATCTCAGTGGAACGCAGCCTCCCTGTACTTACTCAATGGCTTCAGGAGGCTGGTGGCTACTGTGTGGGTTGGTTGACTGGCCCAAACCCCCAGCAAGGCACCTGGCATCTCATGGGGTCATATAGGAAGGTGACAAACTGTGTGGTCTTAGAAGCCAGGCCACCTGGTATGAACCCCACCTGTACCATACACCTGTGTGACTTTGGGGAAATTGCTTAACTTCCTGCTGCCTCAGTTCCCTCCCATACAAGATGGGGAGTCTTTAGCGGTGACGTCCAAGGTTGTCTTTGACTTGTGAAACCACATAATGTGCTTTGAATGTCCCCTGCACAAAGTGAGCATACTGTAAACATTAGTTGCTGCTCTGTTATTTTTAGGATCTATGTAAGCATCTTCCTGTCCTTCTGTCCCTAAAATGGGGCAATTGAGTCAGAAAAAAACAGCTGTTCTATGAGCTTTTTTCTGCTCCAACAGCTCTAAACTGCTCAACTGGAAGCATCAGAACCAAGACACACAGTAGGTCTCCAGGTCATGGAGGTCTGGGCCAAGCTAAGGAGACAAGGAAAACCTTGACTCTGTCCAGGTGCTGCTAGATGACCCCTTCTCTCCTCCCCCTCCCCCACCCCCACCACTGCACAAGAGACCCACTCACCTGGGCACCCTCCATTGTCTTTCAGATTGCGCTGTGCCACTTCTTCATCATCATCTCTGGCGTCTTGCTGTGGTACCCCATCCCCTTCACCCGCCTGCCCATCCTCCTGGCCCAGGGGCTGGGCAACATCTCGGCTAAGTACCGCTGGTTTGCGGTCTTCTACCTGATCGTCTTCTTCTTCCTGGTCCCGCTGGCATTGTTTGGCTTCCTGATGGCCAACTGGCCGGTGCTGGTGGGTGTAGGGGTGCCGATCATCCTCGTGCTCCTTCTGGTGCTGGTCATCAAGCTCCTGCAGTCCCGCTGCCCGAGAGTCCTGCCTAAGAAGCTGCAGAACTGGGACTTCCTGCCCCTGTGGATGCGCTCGCTCGAGCCCTGGGACGGCCTGGTCTCCTTGGCCACCAGGGGCTGCCAGAGGCGCTGCTGCTGCAGCTGCCCCAAGTGCAGCAAGTGCTGGGAGGGCCTGGACAAGGTGCAGGACACCCCAGCACAGACCCCGGCAGCCTCCGAGAACCGGGATGTGGGCACAGAGGCCGAGGTTAGCATTCCCATGGCCCAAGTGGGGTGCCCTGGGCTAAATACCATCTCCAGCACCACACCCCTGTAGGGGTGGCCGAGGCACGGGCAGGAGTCCCTCGCTGCACAAGTCGACGCTGCTCTAGGTTCTGGATGGACGTTGAAGGGATTTGTTCCTCACTGAGAAGTGGAGTTGACGTCAGTCTGCCTGTTCCCCTGAGCACAGGTACCCACTTGATCTCAGTCTCTGCCCCTGGGTCTCCCTCTCCCAGGAGAGTAGAAGATGACCCTGAGGATGAAATTGGTGATACAGCTGACTGCAGACAGCCACCCCCGCATGTAGCTGGGTAGGTCAATTGGACCTATGCTTGACCTCAAACCATTCTTTTCTGGAGAAAATACCCCATGGGAAGGGTTTATAGAAGGTTCTCAAAAGTGCTTGGGTAAGGCCTTCCCTGGTGACACAAGGGGTTAAGTCATAGCACTGTGAACCTATAGGTGGCCACTGCAGCACGAGTTTGATCCCTGGCCAGGGAGGGGACCCACATGGCGCAGCAGACGTCTCCTGTCTCACCCACTATTCCCCTCAGCAGTGGATTTCAGTCAGTTCTCCTGTTCTGTTCCCCACTCTATTTCTAGAGTAGGGAATCCCTTCACTCCCCCCCCCCACACACACACCCCTGACCTGTACCCCAGCTCTTATATGCTTAAATAAATCTTTTATTTTAAAAAGTGCTCTTGTAAGTGTGTGGGGTTTAAGCCCAAAAGCTTTTATTATACTCCTTTTCCCACACTCACAAGATTGTGTCACAGCCATTTATAGACAGTTAGAAATACATATAAAGAAAATCATACATATTTCTATCATACATGTATAATCACGTATTCATGTGTGTGAGTATGTAAGAAAATAAAATTATATTTCTATTTTCATCCCTCTAATAGTTTGGTCATGAACTTATACTATTTTGTCTCTATTGAAAAACTGTCATAATGAAAAAAAATTGGACCAATCCCCAGAAAGTATATAAGCTGGGTATGTTGATTTGACCCAGGAGAATCCCCCTTTTTTTAAAAATTAGATTTATTTAATTACATTTGGCATCATTTGTATTCCCCAGGGAGTTCCCACCACCATTTCACCCGTGCACCATCACCTCAGTCCCTTGTGCTCTTTTGCCCTCATCCCTGTCTTTGCCCTCCCTTCCTCCCCACACGCCGCCCCCACCCCCCCCAAGGTCCCTTTGGTTTATCTTTGACCTTTTGGTCTTGTTGATTTTTTTGTTTGTTTGTTTGTTTTTTATTGTAATTGCCCATTTCCTTGAGCTCTCTCTTCTTATTTTTGTTGTAGTTGTTGCTCTTTCACATTCCCCCAAAAGTGAGGCCAGCTGATATTTTTCTCTTGTCTTCTGACTTGTTTCACTGAGTATAATTCCTTCTAGCTCCATCCATGTTTTTATAAATGGCCCTAGTGTATCATTTCTGATTGCTGAATAGTATTCCATTGTGTATATGTACCACGTCTTCTTGATCCAGCCATCTACTTTTGGGCATTTGGGTTGTTTCCAGATCTTACCAATTATGAATAGTGCTGCGTTAAACATAGGGGTACAGGTGCTCTTTTGGATCGGTGTTTTTGTGTCCTTTGGGTAGATCCCTAGGAGGGGGATTGCTGGATCATATGGTAGTTCCATCCCTAGCAGACTGAGGACCCTCCATACGGCCTCCCATAGTGGTTGGATTAGCTTGCATTCCCACCAGCAGTGTACTAGGGTTCCTTTTTCCAGGAGAATCCCCTCTTTTGACAAGTTTTCATCTCCAGTGACCTCATCGGAGGAGCCCAGGAGTTTTCCTATACTTCAAGAAACCTCCCCAGGACTGTGGGTACTGATGGAACAGGACTTCCTGTGGCTTTGGCCCCACTGAACTCTGAGTCTGGACAGGAAGAAGGGTCATGTGCTTGTCAGGGTGGCTGTGTCCCTGGTTGCTTCCCTCCCTCTGGCTGCCCTGCCACCTTCCTCCTGGACCCACCTGCTGTCCTCTGGGGCCTCTGGGCAGCTGGCGACCCCTCTGGCCATGCTGGACACCAGGGCAGAGCACACTCAGTGCTCTTGGCTGTGATGTGGGAAAGGACTCTATTTTTCAGAGAATATTTTTAACAATATTTGAATATTTATCTATTTTTATTTTATATATAGTTTACATTATTCTTCATTTTCGTACACTGTATATTTCTCATCCCCATGAAACTCCCATCACCCATTCACCTGTGTGCCATCACCATAGTCCCTTGTGCTCTTCCACCCATTCAATTTGCAGCAACATGGATGGAGCTAGAAGGGATTGTGCTCAGTGAAATAAGCCAGAAAGAAAAGGAAAAATATTTTTCAGAGAATATTGGAGAGTGAAATAAAAATGCTTGTTTGGCTTCCTGACTTGTGAGCTGTGCTCAGATGTCACTCTTGGGGGCCCTATATTCTTCCCAGGGAACCTCGAAAGTTTCTCTGAGCATCAGGCAGTGTGCTAGGCGTAGGGTGACAGTCGAGGAAGGCACCACCTGTTCTCAAGGATCTTCAAGGCTTCACTCAGCAAGAGAAAAACAGAGGAGGGCCTCCCCAGCGGCGCAGGGGGTTAAGCACCGCACTTTGAAGTATCCGCAGCCACTGCAGCATGAGTTCGATCCCCAGCCAGGCGGCGCAGCAGACCTCTCCTGGCTCACCTGCTGCTCCCCTCAGCAGTGTATTTCAGTAGATCAGTCTATTCTGCTCCCTACTCTGTCTGGAGAATCCTCTCACTGCCTGTACCCCAGTTCCTGTATGCATAAATAAGTAAACCTTTAAAAAAAAAAAAAAGAGCTATGACCTGGAGCAAGATATTTAGCTCCTGTGACCCAGGAGCCTCTCTCTCAGAAATATGAAGTGTCTATTTTGCAGAGTGCTTTTAAGGACTGGAGGTTTCCTCGAACATCTGGTATTAGTCTCTCTCCCTTGTGGCTCAGTCAGCCCCTTCACAGTCCCACCCACTTTTGCTGCATGCTAATCAGCGAAATTCGTGAAATCATGGGCTTGATAAGTGAGTCCTGATTTTTAACTTTTTCTAATGAGTATTAAGGCAAGTGCATAATAACTGTAAAAACTTCAAGCTCACTCACGTCCACTGGAAAACTTTTCCTGTGGCTCCAGGGGAATAAATGCTACAGTTAAGGAAAATACTGAAATTCTGGAGTAAAGCAGTTAGCATGTCCCTTGGCGTGTGGGAAGGTTCAAATATGCACAATTTTGCTACCTCAGCTGAGGAAGCACAGAGCAGGTGAGAGGATCAGCTGCCTCAGAGCTGGGAGGAGGGAGCTTAGAAAGGCTTCCTCGCAGAGGTGACATCCAAAGGGCCTCAAAGTCCGGACCTGCTGAGACCTCTCAGCAGCTGAAAGGGTTCAAGCCAGGAAGGATCAACGCAGGTGCTCCCCAAGAAAAAGGGGAGAGTCAGGAGCAAGACTAGCATCTTCCAACATTCCAGGAAATGCCTGCAGGGCGGCCAGTGCCTGGGAGAAATGACCCTGAGGGACAGATAAGCCCACCAGGTAAAGATAAAGAATGTGGGGCGCATCGGATCCTGATGACAAGCAGCCAGTTCCGCATTGACAGTCTAAGAAGGTCACAGAATTATTCACAGACAGAAGGCCCACAAGGCTGATCAACCTATAAAAACACCTCTCATGCTTCCTTCCGACTCTGATCCCTTCCTTCACTAACTGGGGCTTCCAAACAAATCAGCCCACCTGGAACTCTTGATTTGTTTCAGCAGGAAGGAGCGCTTTGCTTCTGCTAGAGCCGGTGCTGGCGGGGAGAGCGGTGGTAGTGAAGGTCACTCCCACCTTGTGCTGGAGCCAGGAGCGGGGACGCTGGCCCCAGGCCTCCCTGGCATCACCAGGGCCAGCAGCCTGCCCAGCATCCTTCTCTTTACCCATCAAACCCTGTCTCTTCTGCATCCTGCCACCCTGCAGCTCCTGCCCTTCTCATCTCTTGCCTCAATGCTTTGTTACGATCTGCAAACCAGTCTCACACCGCCTGCAGCTGGATCCCTAGACATAGCTAGCTGGTGCCTCCTCAGTAAAGTAAGTCTCAGTTTCTTCATCTGTCAAGTGGAGAAAATGCATTCATGTATCTGTCTCATGGGAATAGCGTGGCATTATAAAAGATACTGAATATAAAGCAATTGTTACACTGTATGTGCTGAATGTAGAAGTTCAATAAGGAGTTGGCATTATTCTTATTCTTATTGCTACTGTTATTATTATTATAAGAGGAGCAGTGAGGAACAACCCCTAAGCCAGTGGGTGGAGCTCATAACCAACCACAAGCAACTGAAATGCAAACTGCTTAGCTAAGGTCACTCTTCTGTGTCCCAAGCATTTCCTGATTGCTGATTGCAAAGGGAACTCAGGATCCAGTGGGCAGGACAGCAGGTTTGGGGGTCAGCAGTGGCCTAGGACTGGCGTCATTCTATAAGGAGATGATCCAGGCAGACAAGTCCAGCCTGAAGCTTTCACAACATGGTAGCAGCTTCTCTTCCAGCCCTGAATGGAGATGGGCACAGGATACGAGTGAGGTGGAAGTAGAGGAGAGAGGTCTCATTTCCCATCCATCTGATCTCGTCATCATTTTAGAGCTCCTTTCAAATCATCAGTTTCCTGTAGCAAGGCGAGAGGTGAGAGGAGTCACCAGAGACAGAGTGGGGAACAGAACAGGCAGACTGACTGAAATACACTGCTGAGGGGAGCAGCAGGCAAAAAAGGAGAGGTCTGCAGTGCCATGTGGGTCAGCTCCCTGGCCAGGAATCGAACTCATGCTGCAGTAGCTGCAGATAGCTTCATGTGCTGTGCCCCAACCCCTTGTACCACCAATTGTCAACAATATTTTCTTATATACTTGAAAGTTGCAAAGAAACTGGATCTTAAATATTACCCTTGTGTAAGGTAAATACAAAATGATCAGGCTTTTCCGCCCTCCTGCCATTGGTGTTAATGGTGGACACCTGTGGTCCTGCACGCGTGCCTGATGGTGGCACCTCAAGTAGGGTCTGAGCATGTGCAAGTGGGCACCCTGGGCTGAGACATGCAGCATGAGGACGCCAGCAGAGGAGAGGAGAAGAGGGCAGAAGCAACAGAAGGAGAGTAGAGGATAGAGAGCACAGAGAGCCCAGAGAAAATGAGATTCCCCGGGGACTAGAAGGCCTGCCAGCCTCCTGGACCCCTGGCCTCCCTGCTTGCCATGTACCTGGTCACCTTGCCGCGTACCTGATGCAAAGAGCAATAAAAGCCTGAAAAAGCCACTGAGGGATCCAGGACTCCTCCTTGACCCGTCTGCTCTGATCATGGAGAGCCTGCTCCGTGCCTTGCCGATACTACAGCATGCTAAAAAGAAATGACAGGTGATGTGATGGAGATGTGTTATATATATCTCAAAGGAAGTGAAAACAGGTTCTCAAAAAGATGTCTGCGTTCCCCTGACCAGCACAGCACGTTCAGGTAACTAAGGCTATGGTAGTAACTATTGCAGTATGTAAGGGTGTCCAATCAACACATTGTACGTTTTGAGCATCACAATATTATCTATTAATTATATTCCAATTTTTTTAAAAGAGAAAGTGAGATTTTGATCTCATGTCTGGATGAGATGTAGCTGAAAATAAGGAGATAAGCTTGAAACACTTTTTTTTAAGTCTGGATTTAAAAACAAGCTGGGTTCTCGCAAGAAGCTGGTAATTAAATTGCGAGGAGACAGTGCTGATTAATCCAGCTGTACCTGCTGGTGGAAGATCCTCTGATATAATGAAGATCCGCCAGGTTTTTCCCGCTCTCTGGAGCCACAGTTACATGCTCAGCTCTGGGGGCTTGTTTTCATGTAATCAGCCAGGGTACCCACAGGTGCACTCACTGAGGGCTTCTTGGCAAGAAGACAGGAAAGACATACCTGACCAATTTTGCATGAGCATCATGCAGGGCTGGAGAAGTGACCCTGCTTCTTTAACAACACAAAGTCTTATTGGGAGTGTAAGGAAAATGGAGTTACTCAGCTCCACCCTCCCCAGCCTTGCCATCCATTAAGGCTACCACCTGTGGCTTGTGTTCTCCCAGGCTTATTTTTTTTGAAGATTTATTTATGTACACAAGAGCTGGGGGTACAGGCCAGAGTCACAGGAGGTGAGAGGATTCACCAGAAACAGAGTAGGGAGCAGAGCAGGCAGATTGACTGAAATGCACTGCTGAGGGGAGCAGCGGGTGAGACAGGAGAGGTCTGCTGTGCCATGTGGGTCCCCTCCCTGGCTGGGACTCGAACTGACACTGCTGTGCTGTGGCTGCTTCATAGTGTGGCGCTCAACCTGCTACGCCACCAGGGAGGTCCCTGTTGGCCCAGGTTTTGGTGACCACAAGTAGAAATGTATTATTGCAAAGAAGCACTTGGTAGCATGAGCACTGCATGTGCACCTATGATTATGGACACCCGGGCAGAGAAGCCAGAGAGTGTGGGGTGTGCACATATAAAAATATGGACACCTGGGCCGAGAGAGCAGCGGAGAAAAAGTGAGAGGGAAATAGAGAAGCCGGAGAGAAAGGAGATAGGCGATCGCAGGGGCTGGGAGGCTTGGTTGCTGCCTGCCTCCTGCACGCCCCGCCTCTGCTGCCCCCCTGCTCTGCTTGTGCACCTGTCCCTGTGTCAGCATTAAAGGCCTGTCAAATCCACCAGGGACTCCAAGATTCTTTTCCATTTGCCGAAATCAACCACAAACCTGCCCGGCCTGGGGTGGTTGCCACTACAGGGAGACAAAGCAAATACAAAAGCACAGAGACCTGAAGGCTAGGACAAGATATGTAGTAGCTTCGGTGAGCGGTAGCACAGCGTGCTGCGGAATTCCTAGGAGGGGACAGGCAAGGCGGCTGCAGAAAGCAGCTCTGGCTTCGGAGTCAGACAAATGGAATTTGAAAGCAGACCCCTCCCACCTGCACAGGAGGCATGCCCTTCCTTGCCTACCCGGCTCACCTACCAAGGTGACTCACTGTAGCCAAGGGCTGTCAGAGAAGGTGATGTGAATGAGCGCTTCAAATATGCTTGTGCAGCTGGAATTTTGGCCCTCTTGTCAAGAGATTGTTGGGAAGGAAAAGCCTTTTCCTCTATGCTGTTATGTTTACTGCGTGGGGGCCTGCAAATTAACCTAACAAAAGACAGGTTTACTGGAGAAAGGCAATCTTTATTAGCATTTTATACACATAAGAATTTATAGAAAAAGAGAAATTCAAAGTAGTTTCAGGAGCTTATATACCATTTTGATAAAGGAAAGGTTTTGGGATTTGCAGGATGATGAATTGCGGGGAAATACATGGGGAAGTACATAAGTACATAAGAAGTACATGGGGGAAGAACTGGAAGATAAGGGTCATTTTGGTGGGGCTTGTTTATACAGGTCAGTGAGGTGCCAAGCTTCAGTCTCCTGTAATAAGATTTGTTCTCCTCGTCCTGGTACCTAAGAGGAGGGGACAGCTTCAGGAAGGAAAATGTATGCCCTACTTTTAGGTAGAAGTAGGGATAGCAGAGAGAGTGTTTCAGACGTGCTGATTCTCAATAATCTTTTTGTCAAAGTGGCACATTTTGGAGTGGTTCAACCTGATCCCACTAAGATGAACATGCCCCAGTTGCCCACCCCAGAAGCACAAAAGCAGATGGAGGACACCTGCTTCTACCCACTGCCCGGGATCAGCTGAGTCACAGGCAGTCTCAGGCGCCCGAGTGAGAAGTAACTGCCTGTTCCTCTGTATGAGTTCAACAATAATTCATTCACCTATAAATTGGGGAAATATGTATCCTGCTTGCAGTGGTACTGTGAAATACAAACCCAGTGTGTAAGATTTCTTAGCGTCTGAGAATGCAGCTGAAGGCCTATTAATATTGATACCGACTACCAGTGATTCCTCTACTCAAGAAAACTCCCTCCCTGCATGGAAATCACGACAAAGTCCTCATGGTTTTCAATGTTGGGTTGTACCCTATAGTGGCAGGAAGGTGGCACAGGGCAAGTTCGGGGTGGTTCTGGGCAGACGGGTCAAGGAAGGGAGTCGTGGAGCCCTCGGTGGCTTTTTGTGCTTTTTATTGTCAGAGATGGCCAGGTACATGGCAGGCATGGGTGCCAAGAGGCCGGGAGGTTGACAAGCCTCCCAGCCCCCCGCGCAACTCACCCTCTTGGCTGCTGCTTCTCTCTGCTTCTTGTTGGTCTTGCTGCTCACGTTGGTACTGGCATCCTCATGACGCCACCTCCATATGCCCGTGTTCAGACCCAGGTGTGCCCACTTGCGCATGCGCGCAGCACCGCAGGTATGCATCATTATACCTGAGGCCGAAGGGTGGAAAAGCCTGATTAACTTTTCTCAGACCCCACATACCCCTTCACCCTACTAGCTCTTGATCCCTACAGCTCTGCCAAGGTACCATACTAAACTCAGGTCCCACAGCCTACAACAAGTAGGACAGAGGAACCCCTTCCCCCGCCCCCAGCAAAAAAAAAGAAAATGTGAATGTGACAATTGCTGTGGTTAAGAACTGTTTGAATCCTGCCTATATCTATGTCAGGTCTACTCTTGGGCTCTCTATTCTTTTCCTCAGAACCACTTGTCACTGCATTACCTCCTCACGGTTTGTGTTTTATCACCACCTTTGGTAGGTCAGTTTATTCTTTTTTTCCAACTTTCTATAGCTGTGCAAGAACTTCCATTCTGCCATATGAATTTTAAAATCAGTTTGTTAGTTCCTCACAAATTCACAAAATCGGGAGGCTTTGATTGCAAGACTACTGGACTGATAGATGAATTTTGAGGAAATAAACATTTATAGTGAGTCTATTCAGAGTATATTATTTATATCTTCTTTATGGAACTTTCAGTTTTTCTTGGTGAAGACCTATGAGTTCACTGTTAGGTTTATTACTAGACATTTAATAATTGTATTCTATTATAAAGATTTAATTTCAACATTTAATGGAATCATTTTAATAAAAGTAAGTGTGGGGTAAATGAAGTTGATCAGGTTTTTTACGCATGGTTCCTGTGGCCAGCACCTGCAGCCTTAAGCGTGTTAATGTAACAGCGCGTGTGTTGACTGTGGACACCGAGCATGGGTGTGCGCGCATGCGCAAGCGTGCACACCTGTGCCCAGGAGGGAGGGGCCAGAAGGGTGATGCCGCCCCAGGGAATGGAGCTCGAGTTGCTGTCTCCCTGCTGGCTTGTCTTCGCTGCTCACCATTAAAAACTGAAAATGATGCCAAGGGCGCTGAAATTCTTATTCAAATGGTTAGAATCGACGGTGAACGTACCTGTCTTGAGATGGTCGCAAAACAGTAAGTCTTTACAACTTCTTAATCCTTTTCCTGCTTGCTAATCTGCTCTTCTGGTTCTTGCTATTGAGCAGGGATGGAAGGCCTCACAAGGACAAACGTCAGAGGTTGGGGTAGGGTGATTAATATAAACTTTAACCAAAATAGCTATGGAAGTTTCCAGGAGTCTGAGTTGGGGTCAGAAAACATTATCAGCCAGAGCTGGAGGCGGAGAGGATTACTGATTTCAGAAGGCCAACCCAACCTGACCCCAAGGTGCTAATTCCATCCAAGAACATGATAAGAGAATACTCTATGGCAAAACGCAATTCTTGTCTTTTAAGACTACCCATCTGTGTCTATTCGGGCATCTTTTTTTTCTACCTTTCCTCGAATTTTTGTGTGCTGATGAATGGGCACATCTGCTGAATTCTTTCTCAGAAGGACCCGAGAACCTCACACACTGTACCCCATCCTCTGAACACCAACAAGCCCACCTGCTAGTTGTTTGAGCTGCTCCTCTGGTTCCCACCGTGGAGCCCACCTACTCCTTGTTTGCTAATCTCCCACTTTTCTGCTATTGAGCACACCTGCTAATGCTACAGTTGTTTTTAAAGTTACTTGCTGATGTAAGAAAACATTATAGCACTATAGATTGGAGCAACTTTGTTAGGTACTTCATTGGGATACCTAGGGCCTCTCAACTTGCTATGTCCCTTTTCCAAAGAATGGAAAGAAAACTATTTCCTCCGTTGCCAAAAGTTTGACAGTAATGAAGCAGCAGGTGAATCTGGGAATTTGCCAAAATGAAGTCAGGAAATCCAAACCTCAAATGCCTTGGTGGCTTAGGTGTGAAGCAAAAGAGAATGGTGGGGACTTGGGCAAACTAGAAAGAACAGCTCTGTGTAAAAGGGACAGGCCTAGGTAGTGTCAGCTTATTCTTACCATGCAGCCATGGAAGGCCAGTTTTATTCATATTGCTAATACTTTTTAGGAGAAACCCCAAACCCTTGATTTTAAGATGTTAGCTCTAACTGAAAATTTAGAGAATTTTGGCTTGCAATATTTTTAGTTACTTGCTGATGTAAGAAAACACTGTAGGTTTTGTTTTAATGTGTGTTTTAGCCAGCTCACATCTGCAAGCTAGATTGTTCTCTACTGGTCTGCACTCTTTGGTCTAAGAATGTGCTAAGCAGATGAGATAACAGGAAGTAACTGGATATTACCTCTAGAACTGTTACATGGCAACTTTAATATAAATGGGTTTTCTTTACTGGGTTTTTACCCGCACTCTTAGAAGATTTTCATAATAAGTTTTAACTTTAGGCACATGTAACAAAAGTTATTAAAGGGTTTTATTTTTACAAAAGAAGAGGAATAAAATAGTAATAATACTAAGGGGAAGAGAGGGATATGAATCCATAAATATTTTACTAGATTTTTTTGAGCAATGGCATGTTGAGAGTTGGTTTTCAGTTAAGTGAGATGGTTTTAAAGGAAGAGAGAGCTTAAGGCTCACCTCTTTGGTTTTATAGTCAGCTTGGCTGCTTAACTTTACCCTCAGGTTCCAGTGATTTACTTTTTGATAATTATATTATTGGATTTGTGGTTTTGGAATATTAGTGGTTTGGAGTGGGGTTGGAGTTTGCACCCTATTTGTGTAATCCCTTCCTTCCTGAATGGATTACACAAATAGGTGTGTAACAGGCCTAACAGGCCCACTCTCCCACTCTCGTTTCCCTTCCTCCCGACCCCAATTTGCCTTCACTGTGCAGGGGCCTATCCCAACCAATCTGGACACCAGCTCGTGGGAATTGAGTTTAGAACTTGAGGTGGAGAGGGAAGATGCGCCTTGAGAAGGTATGGGCTGGACCCAGACAATGCAACCTGAAATCCCAGGAGAATTGGAGACAAAGCTGAGATACTTAGCTCATCAGCTTCACCTGAGGTGGTGGGGACCTGGAAACATTCTAGATCCTTCCAGCATCATCTGGAGATGATGGAGATGAGCACTGTTTTGGGAACTATCTCAGGTCAGGGTCCCTCCCATGTGTCTGTATTTTATACCAACCTCCCCTGGTGTCTTAGGCTGGCGTTAAGGGTTAAATTGTGCCTCCTAAAATTCCTGTGTTGCAGTCCTAACGCCCAGTACCTCAGAACGAGTTTATATTCAGAGAGTCTTCAAAGAGATGATTGTGAGGCCATTAGCGTGGACCCTGACCTAGCAGAGATCGGTGTCCCCTTAGAGCAGGACACACGTGCAGAGGGGACTGTGGGGACACCAGAGCTAGGCCTCTATGGCCGCGAGGGGAGGACTTAGGGAAGTCAGCCTTGCTCAGGCCTTGATTTGGGCTTCCAGTCTCCAAAGCTGTGAGGAATGAAGTGTCTCTTATTTAAGTCTCACTGTGTGGTACTTTGTCATGGTTGCTCTTGCGGCTAATGTGGTTGTATTTATTAGAAACTGACCCCAAGGTGTAGAGCTGAGTGTGAAGCTCTACAGGGGCAATATGAGGAAATTCTAGATGAAAGCAAGGAAGACAGACCTGGGCGGATGGAGCTAGAGCAGTACCATAAGGGTGCCCCCAAAGCAGAGTGTGGAGCTGCTGGCCTGTCCGGGCTGATTTGTCTCAATAGTGGCAAGGAACTTTCGCTTTCTCACGTCGGTCATATTCAAGGTGAAGGGGGCAGTGCTATTGCCTCCCTCCTCCAGAACATTTGGCAATTTCTGGAGACACGTTGAACCGTCTCGGCTGGGGGAGGGGCTGGGGCAGGGGCAGGAAGTGCTTGTGCCAAAGGTGTCTGTGGGGCCAGGCCTGCGATGCAGCTGCTGCCTTTCCCTGAACACACAGGACCGCCTCGCACTCAAAGAAGCATTTCGCCTCAGTCCACACAGTCTGAGCTCAAGCCTGCGCCATGTCAAATAGCCACTGCCCATGACCTGCTCTTGAAAGGACCAAAGGACGGATTCCTGCAGCTGATGGCAGTTGTCCCTGAAGGGGGCAGCTGTGAGCTATTAGCTGCCAAATCCTCTACTTGGTCCTCAGAATTCTCCTCATAAAAACAATAATCCGCCCTGTCCAGGCTGGGTCCTGGGGTTTTGCATATTATCTCCTTTAAGCCTCAAAACAACCTTTGAGGTGGATTTTATGACCCCAGTTCTACAAAACAGTGATCTGAGACTCAGAAGGTCAATCACTGTCCCAAAGCCACATTGCTAGTAAGTCACGGAGCAGAGTATGCGGGAAGTCCACGTCTGGCTCTCCCACGAGGAGAGAGAACAGAGAGAGGACCTCTGCTAATATAAGAGCAGCCCGCAGAGCACAGCTAGAAGGGAGAACAGACCTCAGGCTTAACCCAGAATTGACCCAAAACCTGGCCTCTGTGCAGCCAGAAGCGCTAAAACAATGAATGATGCTGTGACACATGAGGACAGGGCCAGAGCTGGAGTCCTTGGGAGAGCCTCCCGCTCCCAGAAGGAAGCCCGCATGTAAAGAGGAAGTGTTCACCACCTCAGGAGAGTCACAGGCCTTAGGCCTTTGATGAGGTTATTAAGTATGGCAAACGGGGAAAAAAGCCACTTCCCAGGAGTCAGTGGTATAAAAATAATTTTTATTTACTACTGTAAATAAAGTAGTGCAAAGAGTAGTTCAGACCCACAATATTGCATTACTGATTTATTTACTATCTTAGCAGCATACAGTATACAGATGCTCTGCTCTCGCTCGCTCACTGTCTTACACACACACACACACACACACACACACTCTCTTTCTCTCCCTCTCTCCCTCTCTCCCTCTCCACAGACTCAGGCAGGCGGAAGGGGTAGGGTGAGACTATGAGCTAAAGGCTTGTTTCCTGCATATTCTACTACTGCCAGTCTATTCTAATGGGTAATTCATGGAGGAGACTACACTTAAATACTAAGAATTTTCTAAATGTTATTTTATGGATTGCAATTGAAAAAGTAAATGATACCCAACAATGTCATTAAGTGATTCGGAAGCACGACAACCCTAGGAAAATTCAAGAAGAGAAATGTAAACCCATCTACAAAGCCATCCCCTCCCTGCTTTTCCAGCCACCCCCTATGGATTTCAAGGCGCCCCATCATTGCTGGGCTTGGAAGCCACTGGAATCCTTCGACAGGACTTGGAGCACAATGCTGTGATCAACTAACTTGTAAAGAAGTCACGATTTTTGTTCTGCAATAAAAGGAATGAACGGGGCGGGGGGGGGTGCGGGGGCAGAGAGTCTTAAAATACAGCTCTGTGTATAAGGGTCTGGAGAGGCACACACAGCGCAAGCCTGACCCCCAGGCAGCCCCCCAGCACCGCCTCTGCCGCAAGCCAGGAACCTCCCGGCAGGCACGGCCCTCTATCGGGGAGACTTCCACTCGCCTGGCAACCTCTGCTGTGCCACCATCTGCTCTATGTACTTCCTTGTAATTTGGCTTAAAAAAAAAAAACAAACAACAAAAAGACACCAAGTGCAAATTCGTATCCAGTTGACAAGACATTTAAGGTGTTTATCAGTGTAACGCCAGCTTTCCAATACCAGCTGCTGGAAGGCTTCTGTCCTCTGGAGAGACCCCGAGGCAACAGTTCAGCCCCGCGGCTCCGGGCTGTTGGTGACTGCGGGCTGGTCCTGAGCTGAGGCATCTGCAGCTGGAGGCACAGCTGGACTTTCCGTGGCAGGGGTGGGGTTCGGAGGGCCTGGGGCTGGAGCAGAAGGGGAGCCGCTGGCTGCAGAGATACAGGCAGAACAGGTGTTCAGAACAGTTTGTGCAGGACGAAGCACCGCACCGAGACCCCGGCCAGCCTGGAGAGCTGCGTCCAGGCTGGTGGCCCCAACGCTAGCCAGAGAAGGCGCTGGGGGCCAGTTATCTAGGTTCTTTGGATCTCAAGATCCCTGCCTGGAAATTACAGTTGGAAAACATATGCAGAGATCTGACATCTGGAACTTCTAGGGAAGGCTACAACTTACAAACAAAGCAAAACAGTCATCTCTGGTCTGTTTCCCGTGATCTTACCTCTTTTTTACTCCCCTCTGGCTTTGAGGCGACACAAGCTATGAATTACACCCATCAATTCAAATGGACCGTTGGCTCTGTTCACATCTTATTCCATTTGGATGATGCACCAAATTTGACTTATTCCATATATAATTATCTGATTTAATAATCGTGCATACACTTTGAAAAGCATAATTCCCAGGCTTAATTATTCATCGAGCTACTTTCAGCAGAAGATCGGACACCATAAATGTTGGGGAGGCTTGTAGAGTTCTAGACTTGTGTCAGTGGCTTTTAAGTGGGGGCAACGTTGCCTTCTAGGGCACAGCTGGGAATGTTGGGCGACGTTTCTGGTCAGCACAGTTGCGAGGACAGCGTGCTACCTGCATGTAGGGTCGGGTCTAGGGGTGCTCTGAGCACCCCTCGGCGCTCGGACTGCCCCTGCAGCAAAGGATCACCCAGCTCATACGTCCTAGCGCTGAGACCGGCTCTCCGCGCTGGGTGCGGGGACTGGTAGGTGTCTCGGGTAACAGGAGTGTGGCTTCTGCCACTCTCTGTCCTTTATCGGTTACGTGAGCTTAGACAAACCACCCACCCTCCTACCACCGCTAAAAACTGGGGGAAATCCATGTATGTGTCTTGTCGTTACAAGGCTCGAACGAAGCCTACAGAAAGATCCAGCAGTGTCTGGCAGGCGTGGGTCTCAGCACGTGTTAGCTCTCATGATGCTAGCGCCCTGGTTTGCCGCGGACGAGCGTTCATTGTTATTAAGTGGTTATTGATTTCAGGTGCTGGGCTTGCGGGCCTGATGAAATAGGGTATTTGTTTCCAGGATGCTACAGTTTTCTGAGGTGCCAGGAGCCCCCGCTTCTATGGAAACAGCAGAAACTTGGAGCCAGCAAGGCCAGTGGTCACATGACTCCAACATTTATCGGCGGGGTGATCCTGAGCGAGTTACTTGACCTTTCTGAGCCGCAGTTTATTCGCTGGTAAAGCGGGGGCACAGACTGCGGGGATACGTGACTTATGGCCAACTCAGCGGCCTGCGTTTGTGCAAAGAATCACTGATTCGTCTTTAAGCGGGATCTTCATTAAGCTCAACCATCCACGAATCTTGTCCCATTGTCATTAGGTGGGAGCATTTTTATTTTATTTTATTTTTTTAAAGATTTATTTATTTATGCATACAAGCACTGGGGTACAGGCCAGAGGTGTGGGGGGTGAGAGGATTCACCACAGA